>JACFYI010003850.1:335894-350562 GCA_014898755.1 Handroanthus guayacan
AAAACCAATTTATCGTTTGAAAAACGGTAAGTTAGATTATTAATTAGGGAATTTTAGGGGTGTTACATACATACAGTAACATCGTCAATTTCCGTTAAATCCTAGCGATATTACTTCATTAGGGGTAATTTTTGTAATTTGCCAAACCTCAGGAGTGGTTCTTGTAATTACACCCTTAAAATTTTGAACCGCCAAAAATTAATCCGATTTCAATAAAACGAAAAACGTTTTATCTCAAAATAAGCTTAGTGCCCAAAATTTGCCAAACCTCAGGAGTGGTTCTTGTAATTACACTCTTCCAAGTCTCAATTTCTTGCATTAATTCGGCCCAATAAGTCTCCAAAAGCCCAATGAAATTGCCCAAAATCAACCCAAAACCCTACCCACTCTTTTTGACCCAAAAATTCAACTTTTTCGAAAAAAAAAAAAACAAAAAAAAAGAGAGAGAATGGAAATCTTTAGATCAGCTGCCACAGCCTATCCCTTTTGGATAGGATTTTGACAATCAAAACCATCACTTCCTGTTGTGGCTTCTTGAAGAAGCTTAAGCTATTTGTACATGAGGGTTGGTCTAACTTTTTATTGCTTAGATACCGTCTATTCAATCTATAAATAAGGCATTCATTGCAATACAAATTTTCTGCACTCATTCCTTTCACATGCTCACTCACACATCTTTTATTCTATAACACATTTGCTAAGGGGAATAGAAGGAAGGCCACTTTCCTAAGACCATGTGGTAAGCTTGAATCAAGTAGTGTGTATTAGTATTTTGTTAAAGTTGTATATATGAAGCTTATAAGAGTGATCTTCCATTTAGGTGCTTGAAACAATCTCTTGTGGAGTTTAACACATTGCTGGAAGCATAAGATCAATGTAAGACTTATGGAAACTCCTTACTTCCTTCTTATACTTCTATGATCTTCTTCTTGTTTTGTTGATCATCCTATATTGAGCTTATGAAAATCATGATTATGTTGATATCCTTATTGTTATGAGCTTATTGTTGATATTATTGATGATTCTTGTGAATGTAAGCTCAACCATTGGAATGATAATCCAAAGCCTCTTGTATATCCTTGATAGCATTACCTAAGCTTTGGATTGGAAATGGACCTTGTACATTGGACTAAAAGGAGGATTTGATAACCAAAAATTGAAAGAAAATGAAAGATATGGACAAAAACATGATTTCTTGACCTGATTGCAATTTTTCAAAAAATCCTAAACCAAACTTTGAAATGATGATTTACAAATGTTAATATATAAAAGAGAATTTCAAAAATGTGATTTTGAACCAAAAATCAAAAGAAAATAAAAAGACAAAAAAAAAAAAAATTGACCCGAGAGTGAGCGCCCAAATGCTCAACTTGGGCGCTCAAGAGCGCCCAAGTTGGTGCTCAGGCACCCATTCTGGAGTTCAAACCTCATTTTTTTCCAAATCTTTCCAGTATCTGAGCGCTCAAGCACCCATTTGGGTGCTCAAGCACTCAAACCCGTGACAAAAACCATTGTTTGGGCACTCAAGCGCTCAAACATGCGCCCAAGCGCTCATTCCAGTGACCAAAAACATGATTTTCGACTTCGTTTCGATTAATCGAGTCCATATCTAACCTTTCTAAACATTTTTAAGATTTTGAAACAAAGATTCCTCTAGTCCATAGTCCAAATTTCGAATTGTTTGTTTGATATAATTGGCCAATTTTCGAATTATTTATTTGTTATGAATAGCCAATCAATTTTGCGCCGAAATGGCTTCATGATAAGATATGACCGATATGTTCTGTTTATTTCAAGCATATCCGAATGAATGACTATTGGGCCCTGGGGGTTTTCAAGGTTATTAGATTTGGGCAATATCGAAATGACGATCTAAACCCTAGAAAATCCCCAACTGTTGGGTAGTTCGAACGAGCCTTGGAATTAGGGTTCTGAAGGGCTACTCTAAAGCACGTAAGTCGGCTGTGCTTTACTGTTTATCTTATGCTCCTTGAGGGAGTTTGGAGGGATAAGGATCTTATATGATATGTGTTGGAGTTATAAGGGTAACAGACCCACCAAACTGCTTGATTCAGCCTTACGACTTGAATGCGATAATTGCTTAATGTTAACTGTTTGATTATGACCGTTCTGATTGATTCTGAATTGTTTAATAAATCACATTCTCGTCTTATTATTAAAATGCTCATCATTTGAACTCTTGTATTTCTGATTCTATGCCATAAGTTTTACTAGGTCAGTAGACGTATGATTTCCTAAACATCATGTAGGTTCTTAGAACGTGGAATGATTGACTGAAGCTCCTATTAGCATATTCGATTGTCTCTTTTGGATCTTTGTATATAAGTTTGTACGTTGACTTGATAACTCGATTAGACTGTTGGATTTTAATTGGAATTTGTACATCTAAGCATGTATTTTAGCTTGTTACTTATTTAAACTTTTGGTAGGATAGAATGTTCAAGGATATTGGTTTGTAATGATAAGATAGTCTTGTTATGTATTTTGGAGATTTTATGGCATGAGATGATATTATGTTGGGATTTTAGTTTGGATTGTTATATACTAGTTCCTGTTTTGGTGTTAGAATGTTTTCCAACCGCGAGTATCATTCCGAATTATAGGGCGGAATGCTACCATGACCCAGGGTGCTAGATCATATATACAATGCCAAAAATAAAATTAAAGTTCAAGCAATGGAAGGTAGATTAGTTGTGCAACGACTTATATATTATATTGAAGAACATGGTTATTTTATGTGGCATCATGTACATGAGAATACAAGCCAGCTATCCAACCTCATGTTCTGTCACTCACGATCGTTGTAGGTGCTAAGACTATTTCCCTATGTATTGTTGATGAACACAACATATAAAACAAACAGGTACTACAAAGTTGTATTTAATTTTTTTTAATAAAGTCTTAAATTATTTAAATATTGTAATGTCTTTAATACTTAATTTTTAAATTTATTAGACATAAAATGCTACTGTGTGAAATAATCGATGTCACTCTAGTAGGAAAAAAACTTTAATGTTGCATATGCTTTCATGAGAAATGACTTAGAGGCAACTTATCAATGGGTTCTGACAAATTGCGGTCAATGCTCAAAGAAAATAGAGCACCAAATGTTATAGTAACAGACCGAGAGTTGGGCTTGTTAAATGCATTAGAAATGGTATTTACTAAATCTTATCACCTTCTTTGCTTATTCCACATAAACAAAAATGTGAAAAGTAATGCGATAAAATTGATGGGAAGGAAGAAGGGATATGCCCTCAATTTTTTTCATGGCACATGAAATAAGTTGATAGAATCTCGTACAGTGGAGAAATATGAAGAGAATTACCAGACAATGATGGTAGTGTACTGTGGTTACCCGGCAGTATTCCAATACGTCCAAGAAACATGGTTGGTATACAAGAAAAAATTTATCTGTCCTTGGACTAATAAAGTTTTCTACCTCAGTAACAGAACACTGAACAGGTATTTCAAAAAAATCCCTATATTTTGTAAATAAAAGTAAACATATATATATCTGGCAATAATTTCTTTTTATTTATTGTGTAGGGTAGAGAGTGCTCATTCCCTTTCAAAACAGTGATTGGGATCTTCAACCGATGAATTTGATACTATCTTGACGCAAATTTACTCGTCAATTGAGGGACAGATCAACGAAATTGAAGCCAAACTTGTAAGATTTGCACGAGGTTGAAAGCACACAACTTCTCACAGATGTTTTAGACCTTTGGTTGGGATAGTTACACACGAGGCCCTAGAGAAGTTAGACTAAGAGAGGAAATTGACCCAAGAATCGAGAATGGGAGCAGATGAGCAAAGTTGTGGCTGCTATTTGAGATAGACCCATAGCCTTCCATGCACCGCTGAGATAGTATTGAGAGAATAGGTCAGTGGTTGATTCTTCAGTAATGACATCCGCATGTTTTGAAGGATACTAAGTCTTGAAGGGCCACCACCTACTGGTGGGACATCGACAGATCGCTTGCAGAAGCATATCAATAGACTTGAGGGCCTATTCGAGAGGGGTGAAAAAGCATCCGTTGCAAAATAAGATGTTTATATCAAATGTCATGCACTCCTACATGTACTTTGAGCAAACTGATTTTTGGAGCCAGCGATACAGCAGCTCAAAGGATGGTAAAAAAAATTCGACGACTAGGGATCCATTTGGTTGGGATACACATTTGCGAAATTCAATATTGGTAGATCTTCATCTGGATCACAGAGGGATTGTGGCAAGTTGTCATCAGGGTCACAGAGGAGTCATGGATCATCCTCGGGATCAGGCATAAGGACAAGTAGAATCTCTTTATCTTTCATTCCCAATAAGTACGAGACAGGGTTGCCACCATCCTGTAGGAAGTTGCCACAGTTCCTACTGCCACAAATTCGGTCATGGCTTAATGTAAAAGGTGATGGTAATTGTGGATATCGGGTCATGGCAAATGTGATATATGGGGATGAAAATAAATGAATGAACATAAGGATTGATTTGTATAATGAACTTATCAATCGTTGTGAATTGTGGACTAGAGTATATGGGACAGTGAAATATGCGAAGAAAACAATGTCATCAGTGATGCATTGGGACGACACGAGAGCCCCGCGAGAAAAATGGATGACCCTTGCAGAAATTGGATTAGCAATAGCTATCTGTATAATGCAGTGTAACGGAGTTGTCATTGCTGTAGAATCAGAAATTTTTACCATTGACTGACATATTTTGGGTAGGCCAAATATCGTCTGAAATCCATATTGGTTATTAATGTAATAAGAAACATTATGTCTTGATCAACTTGGCGGAATACGGTCCACTCCCTCCTGTACCTCCCGTCAATCATCAATGGGATAGATACAAAGATTGTATTACATATTTAGATAATGCATTTAACGATCGTCATAGTGTATGGGACTTCATTAGTACATGTGGATAACTATGTTAAATTTTTTTATTTTTTTTATTCTCATATTGTGACATGGTAATTATTACTGTTTATATTATTTGATAGTGTTTTGTTTTACAATTAAATACAAATATATATATATATATTACAAGAAAATATATGCATGACAAGAAAATATATATATAAAGTCTTATATATTACAAGAAAATATATATTATTTTTATATATTACAACAATATATATATATATATTACAAGAAGTTGAAGAGGGGCTCAGAGGGGACAAGATTCCCTATTCCAAATTGTGTTTTATCTCCTATTTCATATATTTAAATACATGTCACATGTATTAAATATTTTCTTATAAAATATTTAGTAATAAATACAATACATGTGGCATGTATTTAAAAGTATGGAATGAGAGATGAAACACTATTTGGAATAAGAGGTCCAGTCCTAGTTAAGAGAAAGTAAATAGAGGAGACTCCATTTTTATGGATGAAACAAATGAGTTTTCTCAGAGAAAGTCCAAGTTATATAAGAATTTAACTTAGTCTTCCAGCACAAGCTTTCCAGTAAAATTTGAAAAGAGGGGAGGAAAAAGGATAAATAAAAAATCAGCCATATATTTTCTTCCAAATTCATATTTTTATCTCGTATACCCAAAAATAACAGAAACATCATATTTGCAAGGTGAAAATTGCGAGATTTGAATTCAGAATTGGCACGAGAGCATCATTGTTATGTTTATCTTTTTGGACATTCGGCGAGTTACTGATGCGTAGGTGTGTACGAGCCTGGTACCATTCTAGGTATTGTTCATCCTCCACAAATGGTGGCACAGCCTTCAAGCCATAGAAATTTTGTTGCCATGGTACCATGGTATAGAGACCTCCAGCATATAGGATGTCCTTCTATTTTCACCTCGAATGGCATCCAAATTACCTATTACGATCATAACTATTAATAATCTTTTATGTATTTATATACATAAACAAATGTTAATTCACACGTAATTTGAGTACTTACGTCTGATGAGGTTAAATAATTAAGAGCCACTCTATACTCCAGCAATTTTTCCATTGTGGAAGGATATCGACTGGGTAGCTTCCATCTCTGTGCAAAGGGAAATCCATCTTTTCACGGTGGATTTTCCGCCGATCTAAACTAGGGGAAGTACTCATATATCCATACCTATAAGAACAGCCAAAATGCGAAATTTGTCATGCTGTTATGTCTAAATTTATAAATAATTGTATAAAAGATAACTATATTAGCATAATAAGTAGGTATCGCAAGTAGGGTCAAACAATCAGACGGTTGTTTGCATTCAACATGTGAGGCTATACTTGACTTCAGGTAAAGATATGCAAGAGCAGTAGCTCCCTAGGCGTAGTCATTAATTTCATGTAGGTTTCAAAAGAATGTTATAAATAAGGGATACACTCAATTTGATGACTTGTCTATAAAAATGGTCGTCCCATAAGAAACATTAAATAACCACCTGCCCGAGTGTAGGGATCAAGATCATTTGCACATCGATCCCTAATATCTACCAACTAGGGCAGTCGTGTTGCCAGTGCTTTTCTACCTCTTCTACAGGCATCTTCAATAGCTCTGCAGTAGTGACAACATATCTATCTTCGTCACCGAAGATGACAAAAAGGGAGCATCAACCTTAAATCCCAATATATAGTATACATTATGTAAAGTAATGGTCATCTTCCCAAAAAGCACGTGGAAGCTGTTAGCCTCCAGATGCTATCGTTCAACAAAAGCACACAAAAGTAGGGCATTGTGGCCTTGGAACATGCAATTCCGTAAATATTGAAGACTACTATTAAACACCAACCACTCAACTTACTGATCGGGCTTTCCTAACTCAACAAATGCCCAAGTTTGCTCTGGCATTTTAAAACGTCACGTTCCTGTTACAAATATAAAGCAATCATTAATTATATATAGTAGATCAAAATTGAGCAAACATAAAAAGTTTGGCTATACAATAATACCTGTCGATTCCACATATCAAACACTGTGTGACCAGCATAGCTAGGAATTAAGTTAATTATATAGGGCCACCGGGGGCAGGCCTTTGCAGCAGCCAGGATTTCATTCCCTATTGTCCTTGGCTGGATTGGAACGAATTCCTCTTCCATATTAGCATCCATCCTTTCTGCTTGCTCCTCTCGGTCATCCTACTCTCCCTGCTCTTCGTTTTGCTCCCCTCATCCTTATCATCGTCCTTATCCTCATCCTCTTAAATATTTCGTGGAGTATTAAAGGCAAGTCTCAAAGAAGATGCCAAAACTTTCTCTATTTGTGGATCGAGTATATAAGTTTACTGGAGGAGTAGTAAAATCATCTACAGTTCGATCTACATAACTAGATCGAGGAGACTGTTCCACTGAACTGTATCTGGGCTGGTTTGCTGCGTAGCTATGCCTAATTGGCTGAGCCATTCGACTCAATAGGCCAGTCTCTTCTACATTTGGTTTCCTCTCTGCCTCATCCCCTTGTAACTGTAGTGCAGCTTGCACACACCAAGCGAAAGCAGTTATAGGACCCTGTCAATTTTACAACTAACCCGAATACTTCGAACTCCCTGCACCATCTTTTTTATTGAATATTATTTTTAGCATGCGACTCCTAAAACCCGAGCCATGACCTTTTCTAGCGTTGTCCGACATCTAAAATATTGCAAAAACATACATTAATAAAAGTCAAACTATTATAAATACTCAAAAAAAAAAAAAAATTGATGTCCATCGGATTTCTGCTAGCAACGGATGAAAATTCGATGATGTCTACCGGTTAGCGAACATCAAAAATTTTTTTTATTTATTTATTTTTTTGAACTTAGTTTCAGGTCCGGCATATACCTTCATGATTTGTCCACCGCCTTAATGTTTTTTTGTTTTTTTAAATAATGATGTTTGCTTGAGAAGGCATACATATACAATATGCCCGGCCATCTCCGGCGGACTTATACATTCAATTTTTTTTTTTTTAAATTCTTAATTTTTAAAATTTTCATAACTTTTGACAAGTTAAAAAAAAAATTTAAGATACAGAAATTTGAAAAATTTTTATTTACGAAAGAAAAGTAGTAACTAAATTGACAAACCAAAAATTTGGCTTCGAATCGTTACCTTGAAATTTTCACGTCGAACTCTCTGAATCTCAACACTCTATAAAGCTGATTGCAAAAAATTTGAATACAAATTGTTTGTAAGAAATTGATTGGAGAGAATTTGAATAAATAATGAAATTTCAAGATTTTTCGACAATTTGAAAATGAAAGGGATGGGCATTTATATAGAAGAAAATTGTACGAACATGGAACGTTAATGATTGTACGAAAAGGAATATTAATGATTGTTCGGTGTATGGATGGCAAATTATTGTACAAAAATGAATATTAATAATTTTATGGTGTACGGACGGTGAATTACTATACGGAAAGAAATATTAATTATTGTATTGTGTATGGACAGTGAATTATTGTATGAAAATGAATATTAATGATTGTATGGTGTATGGACGGTAAATTATTGCACGGAAAGAAATATTAATGATTGTCCAGTGCATGATTGCTGCAAAAATGAGGTGATTTAAGCAATACACAGACAAAAATATCATTAATATTTTTTATGGAATTCCAAGCAATTTTTACCAATGTCCGAAAATGAGGTAAAAATTAGGTAATTTTAGCAGTAAAAGCAAAAAATTCAATCAATTTTTGATATATAATTAAAGAAATTTAAAAAATTAAATAAAATTATGTCCAGCCATTTTGAAAAAGGTCCACCAATAAAAGCAAAAAATTCAATCAATTTTCGATATATACTTAAAGAAATTTTAAAAAATTAAAGAAAATCATTTCCAGCCATTCTGAAAAAGGTCCGCCAATAATTGGCGGACCAAAAAAAATATAATTAACTTGGTGGGTAGGTGAGGTGGTACAAGGGGCGGGGGAGGGGGTGCATTTGGTGGGCAAGGTCAGTGGCAAAATTGTTCAAGTATCCGATGTTTAGTAAAAGTTGTCCAGTATTTAGCCGTTCAGGGGGTCTGGGTAGGGTCAGCAGCAAAATTGTCTCAGTATCATGTATTTAGTAAAAATTGTCCAGCTTTTAGCGGTCTAGTTGTAGTATACTATTTTCTAGCACAATGATGCTTTTTGCTCTAAAGTATCAAATATTGAATGGAGACGTGACAATGGAAGATTAGACAAAAGATTCCTTAAATCATCCCCCCTCCCCGTTTGTCGTCTCCCTTTCAATTAATTTCTTCCATATTTCGACTCAGCTTTTCCCCCTTTAGCAAATTTCTTTATTATGGTTTCATTAGATTTTTTGCTTAAAATTATTAAAGTGGGTCACCCAAAACGAAAGAAAAAGAAAAGAAAAGAAAAACACATCACACAAACACCAAAAAAGACAGGAAAAAAAAAAAAGAATGTTGATAATTCAATTAAAATTGATCATGAATTAAGTTAATAGTAGTATATTTTAAAAAAAATGAAAAAAAGTCTCGTTATAAGGTATTTACTTTCAATGGCATTTGCATTATCTCATTCTACAAAAGAACTTTGAAGCCAATCATAAACAAATATAATATGAATTGAAATATTGATGAAATAAATTTAAATGCAAGAACTAATATTCTCATTTTACATTGTCAACACGGTATGAATAACTAAAAGAGAGCCATATTACCCACAAATGAATAAAGAAATACTATCTCCATACTACTTAATGAATAATTTTATCAAATGTCTAAAAAATAAAACAGAAATAAAATACTTTAATTGATTAATTCAAAAGTACATTTATCAACTCGAAAATTCAAATGATTCCACTAGATTAATTCCTTCAATTTTTCATGTGACAATGATTGGCCTAATTGGTTCTTGTGGTTCATTAATCTTGAATTAACATAAAGTTGCCCACCAACCAAGTCACATGCACCCTAATTTTCTTCCATAAAATAATCAAAGCCCTTGCTATTACTTTCTTGCTGTCGTGCCTCTTCTCTTTCTCTTTTTTTTTTTTTCCGTTCTTTTCGCTTTTTTTTTTAATAAGATAGTTGGACAACTTTAAAAATTAACTTTGCCAACGTATATTAATTTCAAGAGAACTTTAAATAAAGTTACTGGAGTTTTAATATGATGATAATTAAAAGCTAAAAAGAGTTACTTAAAATATTAAGAAAAGTAACATTATTATATATTGATCATTTTTTAGAAAGAAGTTTTCACATAAATTCCCAAAGAATAACTTTCTACGTCCACTCTTTAGATCTGCTCCAGTTGATTTTCTTAAGAAAAGAAAAGGAGGTTTTAGATCATGAGCCTAGAGTTGTGCGAATTAAGAACTCCATTGAAGAACTCTTTAATTTCGAGTTGTACAAATTTCGTGAATCCTTTTTAGGTGATAATTATTTGTATTCATGGACCTCATATGAATTGAAAATTGTAAAGCTATGCGACATGAATCAAAATTTTCAAAATGAATATTTTATTAGTTTGTGTTGAAAACTGAATGTGCACATATATATCTGTCTTAGATTGAAAACTACATATTATGTGCTATTTATTTGTAGTAATCATTCGATTCTTTTACTGGATATTGAGATGCAAACGAGTCAAAATTGAGTTGAGTTTTGATCATTTTTTCTAAACTCGAGGCTGTCCACATATATTTGTCTAATTAGATTAAAAACTATTATCTGCCCCATTTATAATAATCATTTGATTCTTTTACTCGATATAAGTTACGAACGAGCCAAGACTAGTGGAGTTTTGAACTTTTTTTTTTTTCTTGAGCTTGAGCTAAGCTCGAGCTCAAAAAAAATTAAATAGGCTCTAGCTTGACTCGGTTAATTTGGCTCGAATTTGTATTAAAGCCATAGATGTTTATTATGTTAAATAATAGTTTCGAATTCAAGCTCAGAAACTTTAAGTATCTTACACGTAATATAATTTGATTATTGATAAATTTTTTTATACATATAAATATTTTTATGCAAAGAAGGTCCTGCAAACCCCGTTGTGGATCAACAAAACAAGAATTATCTAGTTCTAGCTCAAGCTTGGCTCAAAACTTATACAAGCTCAAGGTCGAATCATTCAAATTCGAGCTCAATCATTTTTCAAGCTTGCTCATCAGATTTGCGAGCTGAGTTGGTTCGTTTGAATGGGTATCAATAGTCCATGTTTAATATCTATATAAATACTAGCAGTCATCGTACACTATTCTTATGCATATAAATATTTTGGTCATGAAATATTATTCATCCTACATTTCTCTATTATCATAAAAGTTAATATATAAATGGTTTCGATAGTATTTTATATAATAATAGATTATAACGATTTATAGCATCAAGAAGTAAATAACATTGAAATGTAATAAATAAATTAATTCCAACATGAAATTTTTATTTTTGTTTTCTTTTTTAACTTCAAAGAAAACTTTTGTAGAGAGAATTAGAGGATTTTAATTTTAAAGTGGGAAGTTATCAAGAAAGTGGAAATTAAAAGTTTTTAGGTTAAAAAAAAATACAATTTTATGCTTCCAAAATTAATTTATGTAACATGTATGAAGGGTAAATTTGGACTTACAAAAATTGGTATTGCAATTATTGCAAACACTCTTCCTTTTTACACATAGCATAGATATAGATATAGATGTATCATATGAGTTTGACCTAAAGAAAATTGAACATGAATGAA
Organism: Handroanthus guayacan; assembly: GCA_014898755.1. Classification (NCBI taxonomy): domain Eukaryota; kingdom Viridiplantae; phylum Streptophyta; class Magnoliopsida; order Lamiales; family Bignoniaceae; genus Handroanthus; species Handroanthus guayacan. The sequence continues at coordinate 347,555 of JACFYI010003850.1, forward strand.
CTTTAGTTACTGGGCATTAGTAACTTAGTAGGTTTCTTCAAAAAAATAAAAATAAAAATCTATCCTTATATAATTAATGTGTACAACAATATCTATAAAGAGAAAAGTGAAAAACCAAATTTGGTATTGTCATAAAGCTCTTCCTTTTTATATAGGAGTTTCAGATGTTGAAAATTCTATTTTGATATAGAAGTTTGGTGTGGTGAAGGTAATTGAACATGGATGAACATGGGTTAATAGGTTTTAATAGATCTCTCCAAAAAAATAAAAATTTATAAAATCAAAATTGGAAAATCAAAATTTGGTATCTACATTGTAGTAAAACTCTTCCTTTTTATAATGTATAGAAGATAAATATATTTTTTGTGTTAAAGTAATTATAGATACTTGTATAAATATATTTATGCACATCCCTCCCAAGATCCTTTGTGGTAGAGTGCGAGGCTTGACACCTTCACAAATGAGTTATATTAATCACATTTTTGCTAGGTTTAACATGAATAGTTATAAATTTGGTGTGCATATTGTGTAGGATGATTAGCTTAGCCTGAGACAGTATCCTAGAAATCACTTTGTGCAAGAATCCATGAAAATGTATCAAGCAAGAAACAACAATCGATTCAATCACTTAGGTTAAATCAATGAAGCATTTGAGGATACAAAGAAGGCTGTTTAGATGAGAAATTTCTCAAAATTCGAATGTAGTGCCTAGCATTTTCAAGTCGATTGTGATCTTATAGTGACAATAATGGTGCAAATTACTATGACACAAGATCTCATAGGAACCCCAAGTACATCATAAAGTGATATGATTTGACATAGAAATCATCAACACTGCGACATTCGAGTGTTTGTTTCAAAGAAAAGAAGTAGCAAACCTAGTCACAAAAGCTTTAGCACAAAAATCATGGAAGGACATCTTTGAAAGATGGGCCTAAGGCTATTGGGATTGCCTTTGGAACAAGTGAGAGATTTTTAGAGTACTGTTTGACAAGCCAATAAATTTGTCATGCAATAGATACTTCCATTATAACATTTCTTTCTCAATCAATAAAAGTTTTTGGCCATCTTTATTTTATGTCTTTGTATTTGTTGCATTTGGTTGAAGCTTGCATATCACTTTAGCTACGAACTAGGTTGCATATCTAGGGTATATGGCGATCATGAAATATATCTTTATGATTTTGGTCTATGCATTGTCCCATGTTGATGACTCTGTCAAGTCTAGGAGCATTAACAATGATTCAGTACACTTGCACGTGTAATACACACTTGAAAGAGGATATGTTGTTTCATAGAAATCGGTACGGAGACATTACAGCACACAAGTGAGTGACTATTAGAGAATAAATTCACTAAACAGTCCTCCTATGAAAATTTTTATTGAAAGCAGTAGCTGGGAAATTAATGTTCGAAACTCTCTATGTTTACATAATACATCAATTAATCATTTGACGTGAGGTCTCTTTCTTACCTTCTATTCAAATACTTATGCTTTAATTTATTACCCAACTCCAAGCGAATTGCAAAATGTTCTATTTTGAATGTACTCTACTTTTGATTGAAGGAAGATGAGAGCCAATAAAGAATTTATTACTCATCTGATAGAATGATAGAACCTCTTACATTTTTCCTGATAATTAGTTTACTATTTATCTAAATCATTGTGGAAGATGAGATGATAATTGGGAGAATAATTTCCTAGATCGATCATCAAGAAACTAATTATTTAGAAAAGGAATAATAGTTATGGAGGCTACTTGGATTACCAATTAAATTCTATATCCTTGACCTCAATTGAAAGATTAGATAATGGAAGGATCATATTTATATTGGAATTGTTAATAAAAAGGCCCACATACTCTTTTAGCATTTATACAAGTCTATAAGATTATTTCTAAACATAAAATAAGAAGAGTAGGTAGTCTTGATGAATGAAGATTAATGAAAGGAGTGAGATTAATAGAAAGAACGGTTGATTAAATGCTTTTAATTAATCAGAATAATTAAATAATTTATTACTTACAGATGAAATTGCAAAATATTGCAAACCTACTTGTTATGTGCACTTAAGGGGTCAAAAACAAAGTCAAATAAGTCTACACCATATTACGAAAATAAATTAAATAATTAATTAGTATGACTAATTAACTGGATATGAGTAATTTAAATAGTTATATATACTAATCACAGGAGTACATAGTTTATGTTTTCTTTAAGTATAAGACTAGTTCAAAGTTGTAGGAAGTGCAATTGAGGAGATTAATTAATTCAGCTTGATCAGCTTAAGAAGTTAAACTAATAAATGGCCCATGACGTATAATTAATGAAATAGATTGGGATTTTATTAATTCTATAGGTTGTAATAGTTAAAATGAGCTAGTCATTTAAACGGGCAACATGAAAATTAACTAATTACATGAGCTAAATTAATTTGTTGGATTTTGATATTTATTTAATTAATTAGGACATAATTGATTATTCAAAAATTGGATGAATATCAAGATTAATGTCACCACTTTTTGGATGAGGTGACATTCCTTTGTGTTCTTTTAGGTGAAATCAACGGTTCTATCCCATTTCCCACCCATCTTTTCCTCAACCTAATTAGATTGCGATCAATACTGTAAGCTTCAATTCGTGCAGTATTGACATTATGAAGTAGATAACAACTTAAAAGTATATTCTCTCGCCATTATAAAATTAGATTGTAGCATAACTATGGGGATTCAGTTCTCAATTCTAAATTTCATTGCGTTATTCACCTGGACACAATTAGCACAGAAGGTCCAAATAAATATGTACGGGACGGTCTATTATTGTTGACACAATGAGACAAAGATAGGGGTAAAATTCATTTTAATCCTTAAGGTTTCATATCAATTGCAAAATAGTCCTTATACTTTCAATTTGCTTCAATTTCATCCTTTTGATCATCGTCCAACAACAATTTTGAGCAAAGAATATTAAAATGACCAAAATACCCTTGAAATATGTTTTAGATACAA
>JACFYI010003850.1:350662-362528 GCA_014898755.1 Handroanthus guayacan
GGTCGAGATGTGTCGTGGAATAGAAACATATTGATTCGAAATATTTTCGAATACGTGAAACGTGTTTTGATTTTAGAACGATGCACGATTTTAAAATCAAATAAATTTTCAACAAAACAACGATTAAAGAGTTTTATTTTGGGAATTCTTGGGTGTTACATATATATATTATATTATTCTTAGAGCGTCCACTAGATGTTACTTTACATAAGAATGCCAATTAATAATTGCTAGTGGAACCTGTTATTCCCTGGCAAGCATGCTCCACCCTTCGAATCACGGCGTAACGGGAACCCGTTATCCTCATAACTCCAAAGAAAGCGAAAGAATTCGAGAAATAAAATAGGGACACTAGTAAATAAAGAAAGTACAAGTGCACATTTAAAAAAGAGTACAGGTACACATATAATGCTGCAGGCTGATTGTTTTCTGAGATTCAAAGGATAGTAAAAGGATCGTTCTCTGAAGTTAAAAGAACAGTCAACAGTTAAAGAATTGAGAGAGAGAGAGAGAGAGAGAGAGAGAGAGATCTAAATTCTATGGCCAGCATACTCGGTGGATCATCAAATTGTTGGACTTAAAGAAAAAGCCCAAGCTGAGTTGTTTTCTTGTCTCCTTCCTCAGTCGGCTGCCACTGCCGCTTGAAAATTAGTATCCGTCCCAACCCCATTTTTAGCTTATCAAGGTCTCTTGTTCTCTAAAATTCCTTTGTCCTCGTTATCAAATTTTCATTTTACTCCTGAGAAAGTAAAGATTCAATTTTCACTACTGATTATTGTTTTGCTTCTGTTTGATAATTCTGAAAAGGCCCGACGTAAAGGGGTTACCTTTAACAGCACTGAAGCGTGTGTTTCTTTCAGATAGACGACAGATTTCGGTTTTTCCCACACTCTAGATTCTGTTTTGCCTTAAAAGAACATATTGTGGCATTAGTTTGTCATTGTTTTGTAAAGATTCTAACATGAATTTCTGCACAGTTTGACCCTGGTTTCAATGATAACTATATGAAATGCTGTGTACAAGGAAAGTGTTTTTTGTAGTCCTTAGCTATACTTAACGGTTATTTTTCAAGCGCTTCTTCTCTTTCTGAGGAGAGATGTACTATTCAACATAGGGCCCCCTTGTCTTTAATCAGATTGCTACTTGCGTTCTGTACCCTGACGTTTGCCCTTTTCTGCTTGCCAAAAGGTGGGCTGTCTTCGTCACTTTTAGATCTCGTGTGTTTCTCTCTCTTTGATTTCTGCATGTAGGTGGCTTTTCCAAATTCAATGTTTCAATTTGTTTCTTTTTCTCTTTGAGTGACGTGTTTGTACATGAATGACAAATGCAGAATTGTGAAGTTAATGTAGCAAGATTTCTGTAACCTATTACTTTACCAATCCTTTTTTTCTCTTTTCTTGATGGCAGGCCAGTCTAAGAGGTTTGTAGTTTGATTATTTGGTGAAAAGATGAACGGAGCTGTATTGGTGGCAATTGCTGCCACAATTGGCAACTTTTTGCAGGGTTGGGATAATGCAACTATTGCAGGTGAATGTTCTCTCTTGTGTTTGCCATGTATTTTGGTTCTAAAGAGTCTAAGCAAATTACTTGACTGTTTAAGTTCTTGTACACTGAGTTATGATAGTTTCAGTGAAATTGGAAAAGACAGGCTTGTACCTTTTTGGCAACATGTTCTTTTTATCAATTACTCTCACCCTCTCTCTCCACACCACACGCATAGTGGTGAACAAGGAAATCTAAGTTGGGGTTTGATGATATATGCTCTGATTTCTATTGTGTCCAGGAGCTGTTGTTTATATAAAAAAAGAGCTTGAGTTGGGAGCTGCCATTGAAGGGCTTATTGTTGCAATGTCGCTCATTGGAGCAACAATTATCACTACGTGCTCCGGGACAATATCTGACTGGATTGGTCGACGCCCAATGCTTATTCTGTCTTCCATGTTTTATTTTCTCAGTGGCTTGATAATGTTGTGGTCTCCTAATGTTTATGTCCTGCTCCTGGCAAGACTCTTAGATGGATTCGGTATCGGACTTGCTGTTACACTAGTTCCCCTCTATATATCTGAGACTGCCCCATCAGAGATACGAGGCCTGTTAAATACTCTACCGCAGTTCACTGGCTCTGGTGGAATGTTTTTGGCATATTGTATGATTTTTGGAATGTCCTTAGCGCCTTCGCCCAGCTGGCGATTGATGCTAGGAGTTCTTTCCATTCCTTCTTTATTATATTTTGCATTAACGGTATTCTTTTTACCTGAATCTCCTCGATGGCTAGTAAGTAAAGGAAAGATGCCTGAGGCAAAACGGGTTTTGCAACAACTGCGTGGCAGGGAAGATGTTTCTGGTACCAGTTTATCTATCTTCTGTTTCTGCTTGATTAGCTGACCCTTATTTGCTCTGATCATATAGAGGGTATTTGGCTCAGCTTATTTTAAACATCTTATAATCTCTTACGTTTTATAAGATGTTTTAGAGCTTTTAAGATGTTAGATCTTATTTTAAAAATAAGTTGTTAGAGTGTTTGGATAAAATAAGACCTTTTAGCTATAAGATGTTAATAATGGCAATTTTTGCAGTTAAAATAGTCAAAATTGAAGAAGCATGCTAAGATCTTAAAAATAAGTTGGGAACTCCTTATTTTTTAAAAAGAGCTTACAAGATCCTAGCATCTTATTTTGGGAGCTAATAAAATCTTTTTTGAGAAACTTCACCAAATACTTCATATCATCTTTTTGAAGAGTTTATAAGCTCATCCAAACACCCTCATACTAGTTTGTTACTGCAGATGGTCTTAAATTAACCTTATGTTGCATTTTGAGAGGGTGAATATTGTCTACGAGTCTAAAAGTCAAATATGTGGAACATTATTCTCCACTTCTGGAACAAAATTTGCCATTATTTGTATGATTTCTCATTAATGATATCATAATAAGAAAGTGTGATGGGTGTGATTTGATTGATTTTGACTTTGTTATCAAATGCTTACCTTATTTAGTGTTCTCTAAGAAAATGTCACTTTAAATAAACTCAAAATGTACCTTATCAGTCCAAGTTCTGCATTTGAAGTATTCATTACCTCCTGAGAGTGAAATGAAAAATATTACTCTTCTCGATGTTTCTAAACTTCTGAGCAGGATTCTTTCATTTTTTATTTTTCGTATGTGCAATAAAGCTCTACTTTAAAAGTAGAGCATATTTTAGACCTGACTAGACTACCTTTTCTTTCAACAAGCACTTTCCTTCTAATATTTCTTCTATTCTTTTTTTCTATTTTTTTTTATGTTTTATTTTTATTTATAACTTACTGGTTTCTCGAGATATTAATGAAAAAGAAGATGACAGAGTGATGAAGCTACATTTTCCCCCATTCACTGCTAAGATGCAATTATGCATCTTTTCTTTGAGAGTTGAGGAGGCTAGGGGTGGGATGAGTGTTCTTTTTTATCGACTCTTGATAAATACGACACTATTATGTCCTATAAAAGTTCATTTTGTCTTTTTTAAGATAATTGTTATACTTAGGTAAGATCATTATTCCTAGTATGTTCTTGTATTGATAATATGATGACTAAAGCAAAGCATAATTACGGAGCTTTATTTTGATGTATATTTCATTGTCCATTACAATTATGATTAGATTGTTGCATTGTTGTAATGGCATTACAAAATCTTCTGGCTGCTTAGGGTGTCCGGAGGATCCAAAAATTTGACTGCACATTTAATCTTGTCTGGAAAGATGAGCTGTTCTATTGGTATTTGTCGATACGAAAGAAAGACTACTTTCTGTGCAATCTCAATTGCGTCAATCCTACTCAGCTATTGATGTATTTTGTATTTGGTACCAAGGTTCTTGATGTTTATTTAGTATATCCTATCTCTAGTACTTTCTACCTTTCCTCTCCTCTTATATCAAACAGTGGTTGCTGACCTGGATTGACTAGAGAACCTATGTTGGACAAAGTGAAAAATCAATATCATAAAGAATCCTGTTTGAGCAAGAAATGTTTTAACGACTTAAACTCTTAGAAGTCAAATGTTTGCTCCAGAACTGTTAAGATGAGCTAATTATTGGAATCTAGTTATAACATTATTAAGTGCATTCATGTGCACCTTGGAGGTATTTAATTTTGCAGCTTATAGAATATGGTCGAGATATTGTTGTAATGATAAAGTATCCCGATCCAAGATCCCACTAATGCCTGCCCTTGCAAATCTTAACTTCTTGCCCTCGTATTTTCATTCCATTTATGTTGTTGGGGTTCTACTGGCTGAAGGTCCCTGTTTGGATTATTCAATGTGTCAACTTTTCATATATTTTCTTTTCCAGGTGGGTATTACTATTTAACTACATGGAATCTTATAAGGAGCTTATATCTGTTAGAGAACACAACCTCCAACATATTAATGAAGCAATTCTAACTTATCATGCGAGTAACAGTTTTGTCTACTTTCTTTTCATGGAGCTACATGATCCATATCTTTCTTTTTAAAGGATTTTCACACATGTACATTACTGATACAATTTCTCATTGTCCTAAGGGAACTCAATTTTGCTCACATAATCATCTAGAATTTGGGTTCTATGGCCAAACTGTTTGTTACATTTCAAATTCCTAATCTGAATCTTGCTGATTTCACTTTCATCTGCAGGTGAGATGGCTTTACTAGTTGAAGGTCTGGCAGTTGGTGGTGAAACTTCAATAGAGGAGTACATCATCGGTCCAGCAGATGAAGATGGTGAGGATCAGGAACCATCTACCGAACGTATCAAACTGTATGGGCCTGAGGAGGGCCTCTCATGGGCTGCAAAGCCAGTCACTGGGCAAAGTCGTCTTAGCCTAGTCTCACGGCAAGGAAGCATGGTAAACCAAAGTGTCCCTCTTATGGATCCTCTTGTGACGCTCTTTGGCAGCGTCCATGAGAAGCTTCCTGAGACAGGGAGTATGCGAAGCATGCTATTCCCCAATTTTGGCAGCATGTTTAGCACTGTGGAGCCTCATGTTAAAAATGAAGAGTGGGATGAAGAGAGTTTGCAGCGAGAACGTGATGGCTATGTGTCTGACGGTGGTGGTGCAGATTCGGATGACAATTTGCGAAGCCCATTAATTTCACGTCAAGCTACAAGCGTGGAGAAGGACATGGTCCCTCCTCAATCCCATGGAAGCATCTTGAGCATGAGACGGCATAGTAGTCTCATGCAAGGGAATGCTGGAGAAACAGTCGGTAGCATGGGCATTGGTGGTGGGTGGCAACTAGCATGGAAATGGTCCGAAAGGGAAGGTGAAGATGGAAAGAAAGAAGGGGAGTTTAAGAGGATTTACCTGCACCAGGAGGGAGCCCCGGGTTCCAGACGTGGTTCTCTTGTTTCACTTCCAGGTGGCGATGTTCCTGTAGATGGTGAGTTCATCCAGGCTGCTGCTCTAGTAAGCCAGCCAGCTCTTTTCTCAAAGGAACTTATGGATCAGCATCCTGTCGGCCCCGCAATGTTGCACCCCTCTCAAGATGCTTCAAAAGGGCCAATTTTGGCTGCTCTTCTTGAACCAGGGGTCAAACGAGCATTGCTTGTTGGGATTGGGATTCAAATACTGCAGCAGGTATTTTCAGCTTCTGCTGTAGCACAATGCTAAGATTGAAGTCTCTTGATATTTTGATGTCTATGAGCTGCATCAGTCTATCTACTTTACAAGAATTAGGCTTCACTGATAATCTTACTGTTTCTCCATAGAGCAGTCCTTTGTAATGTTGTTTCCTACCCATAAGTTACATTATTTGCTCTTCGGGATCTCTCCCTTAACCTTCCCTACAGTTTATCTTCCTTTGAAAGATCTCCATGTACATCCAATTATCTATCTCAGCATTATTACATTGGGATGCAGGGTGGGGTGTGGGGCTTCTAGGTGGGAAATACACGGAATTGGTTAAGTATATGTGCGATATACTGTTCTGACAAAAGAGTAGTTGGTAAGTTTTGTGTTTAGCCTTCCAGAAAATCAGTCCACCGCAAAGTGGCAATGTTGCCAAATGCTACTGTTTTTTCAGTTACGACTAAAAGATTGCCAAGATATAATAAACTGACATTAAATGTCTCGACGTAGCCAGAAATCAATCATGTATTAGTAGACAACTGATACGCTAGGAATACAAAGTAGCTGTTTACCTTGCCACAAAAAGTGTATTAAGTCTCGACTATTATTTTTCCTGCTGTTTTTACCATATTTATTAGAGAAAACTGTGAAAAAATGTGTTTGGCTCTACCATAGCTAATTTGCTGCCAGTATGACCTATAATTTACCAGCTAGAAGGTTTTGAGTCATATCTTTTTTTTTATCTTCATTTCTTTTGTTCAGTTTTCTGGTATCAATGGGGTTTTGTACTACACTCCTCAAATTCTTCAGCAAGCAGGCGTTGATGTTCTCCTTTCAAACCTTGGGATTGGGTCAGACTCTGCATCTTTCCTTATTAGTGCATTGACCAACTTTTTGATGCTTCCTAGTATTGCTGTCGCAATGAGGTTCATGGATGTATCTGGCAGAAGGTAACTTATTTTTTCACTTTTCTGATGCTAATTTATTAGCTTCTCTTTTTATTTAACATTCTTGTTCTAGCATTTATTTTATACTTAGGCTGTGGGAAAGAGGTACAAGTATCGGAGAAGATACATCTGCGCATTATTAAAAATATTCCAGGTCTAATTTAGTCTATCCAAAATTGGGTGGGGAATATGAAGTATATATGTGTGTGCCAAAAGACTTAAAACCCTTCAATTTACCTTTTTAGTTCATCTGATGCACAATCACAAAATAAAATGTTGAATTTCTAAATCCTGAAAAACTATGGTCTAGTCTTCTTGCCTTATTTTCATGTATCAAACAAGGGGAAGTGCTAAAGAACTCCTTCCCCCTTCTTACACCAAATATTTTCAAACAAGGGAGAAATTTGTTATGAAACCTTCTAATGTGCCTTTAACAAGGGCAGATTATATGAACTCTAGGCAATAAACCATCAAGTGCCGTTTTCTCATTTTCATTTTTCTCCTAAGTTGAAATACAGCAGCTGCCCTAACAACTACCCCTTTTGTGATGGCCAAAAGAGCAATGAAATACGTTGTCTACAATTAATAACTACTGGGAATCTTTAAAGCTTTTAAGTTTTTATCATTTATGCATCTTGGTTCTCCACGGTGACCTTCAAAAGGAGGAAAGGAGTTTCCATTTGAGACAACTTAGAGGGTGTTTGGCTAAGCTTATTGCATCTTATTAGATGTTTTTGGAGCTTATAAAATGTTAGATCTTATTTTAAAAATAAGTTGTTAATACGTTTGAATAAAATAAGGAATTAGAACTTATAAGATGTTTGCAACAGTAATTGTGTAACTAAGATGGTTAAAACTCAAAGAGTATGTTAAGATGGCAAAAATAAGTTAGGAACTTCTTTTCTTTTCTTTTTCTTCTTTTCCATTTTTTTTTTTTTAAAAGAACTTACAAGGTCCTAACATCTTATTTCGGAGCTTATAAAATCTTCTTTTTAAAAGACGTTAAACACCTTTTGATATGTTAGAAGCTCTTAAATATTTTATAAGATGTTTAAAGAGCTTACAAGTTTACCCAAACACGCGTTTAATGACATTAATTAATGCAATTCCTTTATCCCTGTTGAGAAAAATACTACAAAATATTTGTTAATTACATATAGTTCATTTCACTTGTTTTCTGAGCATATCTGATTTTCTCTTTTAAATTTAATAATTCAGGTCATTGCTACTCAATACGATTCCTGTCTTGATTGTGTCGCTTATCGCCCTAGTGATTGGAAATGTTTTCAATTTTGGTACCGTAGCTCATGCTGTAATCTCAACCGTATGTGTCGTTATCTACTTCTGCACCTTTGTGATGGGCTACGGACCAATCCCTAATATCCTATGCTCGGAAATCTTTCCAACAAGGGTTCGTGGCATCTGCATTGCCATATGCGCCCTCGTTTTCTGGATATGCGATGTTATTGTTACTTACACACTCCCCGTGATGCTTAGTTCCATCGGCCTAGCCGGTGTTTTTGGGATTTATGCTATAGTATGTGTGATCTCATGGATCTTTATATTCTTGAGGGTTCCGGAAACCAAGGGCATGCCGCTCGAAGTCATTACAGAGTTCTTTGCTGTTGGGGCCAAACAGGCTGCTGCTGCTAAAAATGAGTAACAAGTCTTCAATTATAGTGGTATTGTGCAATGTAATTCCATTGATTATTGGATAAAATACATGTGTTGTGTAGACTTTCTACATTTTGCTATGCTATGACGAGCAAATTCTCAAATTTGATGATCTTGAGCATGATGTATGTAGTAAGATCCATGTGGGTCTATTATGTATTGGGCATTTAAATTTGCCAGAAGTAACATACAAAATGAAATGGATTGCTGAATCTCATGCTCCAGGAAATTTGAGTGATTCAGTGAAAAAAAGAAATTATACACTATGAAATTGAGGAATTTAGTGAAGATGAACCAAGCATGTGTTTCAAATGGCACAACAGATTTCATGCATGTTATTTGAGAATATTACCCGAAAAAGAATAATTCCTAAACCATTAGTATATATTCCTATTGCCAGATTTACTGCCATTTAGGAAAAGAATTATTAGTTACCAATCGACGTGTATTAACCAATTTTAGGGTTCCTCTGGTCCAACTGGGTGTTAATTTTCGAGATTCATCCATGGCATGGAAATTAGTATTACCAATGCCAAGGAGCGTCAGTAAAAAATAAATAAAAGAAAGCCTCTGTAATTAAAAATTATTTACACCATTCCTAAGGAAAAGAAAGCATCGGTAATGCTATGGATGAAAAATTTTTCCGGCAACTTTTTCGATGCCTTTTGGCTGGTAAAAAGTATTGCCAAATTTTTGCATATTTCTGATGCCATTTAGAAAATGTGTAGGTGGGTCAAATGACAAACTTTCGATGCTATTGGCAGATTTCTGGCACCTATTGTCAAAGAAAATTTTAATCATGCTGGTGCTGGAAAAGCGATGGTAATTATTTTATTTTATATTTAATTTTATTTATTTTACAGAGGAAAAAAACTAATGGAAAGGTGCCAGTATATATTTTATATTTAATTAATTTTATTAATTATAGCTGCACCCATATTGCTATAAATTCGCTGGTATATATGTATCATATTTACGATTATTTTTATTGGACTACTGATGCCCAGTTTATTGGAAATCGGCTAGTGTGTTAATAAATGTAATGTTTTCTTTATACATTTTCGACATATTTAGTGTCACAAGGCCTCCAATAATTTAAATATATTTTAAAATAATAAAATTTAATTTTTATTGAAAACATGTATATCGGCAAATACCAGCAAATTCAATCTAAACAATATACATAAATCAAATTAATGCAATTCATATAGCTACCATGAACATTCACAAATTGTAAAATACCATCCAAAATTTTCAAATAAAACGCAAACGTAGAGTAAATTATTCAATTTCATAAAAGGAACTACTATATCTAGGAGGTCGGGTCATCGGGATGGTCGAAACATCCACCATCATTCTCAAATCCACATCCTAGTAACCCTCTTCATTACCTCCATGTTATCTTGTTGTAGCTGTGGTTGCTGTTGGCATGTCATTGGCCGAGTCGGTAGTGGTCATGGTGGTAAATCATGATTCCAGGAAGGATTGGACCTTTGCTCCACTAGCAATTCCATCTTTTGCATCATTGAAAAGAATAACTGATTTGTCTCCTATTGCCGTGATCGGAGATCGATATCTAAAGACAGATGATAAGTGGTTAGTTTCCTAAAAATCTCCTCCACCAGCTACATCCAAAGGATCACCTCCTCAAGCTGCTGCATCGGATCTAGTACCTCCTTTAGGGTGGTCTCCATGTTAGACTTTGAAGCAGTTGGACCTGAAGTGCATCAGATAGTGTGGAATGGCTACTAGAGGACTCCTAGTAGCACATCCTATAGATCTAGCCCCTCTCGTTTCTGCTAATGACCCACTTCAGAACTATAGCCCCAGACTACTGGGTGTTCGTACATGTGCCCTCACTGGCCTCGACCTAGAACTTTTGTCACAGTGACCACTTGTGCTGGGAGTTCTCTTGCAAGAATGGAACAATGATATATCATTTAGTTCAAATAATGTGATATGCACTCAAATGATAATAGGTGTGCCACTAAGTAATAAATGAGGAAACTTACAAAGGTTTGTCTAAAATTAGGTCAAATAGTAGGAGTTTAACATCAGGCACTCCCTTGTCATGATGCCATGTGTCATTGTTTTAGTATATATATTTTTTAATAGCTCAAACATGCTAGGTCGCAACGTCGAAATACTTAGGTAAAATTTTCACCTAAAACTCATCCACTATACGGCTTGAGTGCTCGCACAACCAATTAGCTTAGCTATGCACCCCAAAAGGTATCTAAGTTTAAAAAGATTGAGTGAAAGGATATGAAACAATGCACCAACAATATTAAGTAAATGTTAAGCACATTGAATTATGGGAGTCGACCTTCCAAACCTTATATTCTTATTATTTGCATGAATAAATTATACAAGAAAGGGGCCTACATACAAAACTTGCGCCTTTTTCCCCAATTTGGTCAATGAAAGTGAAATTATGTGAGTTGTGAGGTCACCAAAAGTATCTATGTTAATACTCAAAAGTTGCAGTTGACATCTCAAACTATAAATGGAGTACATGTAGAATTGTGATTCAACCAAATCCCAAATTACAACCAATTAAAGTATTACAAGCAAAGGATAAGTCCTAAATAAAGTCATACTTGCGCTAGAATTATAATTTTTGCTAGGTATAGTCCAATTTGAGTAAGGATTTCATTCAACTATCTTTCAAGTGAAATCCCACTATAGAATAAACGCTTTGCTGCCACTTGTCTTGTGCATGCCAACTTGACGTCGCTTGCACTCATTGGGTGCTTAGCGTCATCCCAACAATACTTGGCCCATTGGCCCATGTGTGCACTGAGTTGCCGCCCCCCAAGCACAACACTTGGCCATATGGGTCAATTAGGTATTGGGCATTTTAAAATTGCGAGAAGTACCATACAAAATGAAACGGATTGCTAAATCTCATGCTCTATGAAATTGGAGGAATTTAGTAACAAAGAACTTATACTTCATGAAATTTGAGGAATTTAAAAAGGAACCAAGCATGTGTTTCAGATGGCACAACAGATTTATGCGTGTTATTTGAGAATATTACCTTGAAAAAGAATAATTCCTAAACTAATAGTATATTCCTATTGCTGGATTTATTTTGATGCCATTTAAAGAATTATTAGGTCTTAGTCGACATATTATTAACCAATTTTCTGGTCTCATTGGGTAGCCTCAGTAAAAAAATAAATAAATAAGGCGTTTGTAATTAAAAATCATTGACACCATTCCTAAGGAACGGAAAGCATAAGTAACGCTATAGCCGAAAATTTTTCTGGTAACTTTTTTTACGCCTTTTTGGCTGGGAAAAATTATCACCAAATTTTTGGCATATTTTTGATGCCATCCAAACAACATGTAGGTGGGTCAAATGACAAACTTTCGATGCTTTTATTGGCAAATTTCTGGCACCTATTTTCATCGAAAATTTTCATGATGCTAGGGCAGGAAAAGCGATGGTAATTATTTTATTTATATTTAATTTTATTTACTTTATTGACAAAAAAACTAATGGAAGCATATATTATATTTTTCAATTAATTTTATTAATTATACCTATGCCCATATTGCTGGAAATGTGCCGGTATATATGTTATTTTTCAAATAATTTAATTAATTATATTGGCACCCAATGTAACACCCCGGAAAACTAGAGCATTCGCCCCT
>JACFYI010003850.1:386151-397309 GCA_014898755.1 Handroanthus guayacan
TTTTGCTTCTTAGTTTAGTTATTATGGCAATTTTCATTAACCAATTAAGTATATCCCAATACCTTTGTCATTAACAGCAAGCTTACTCAAATAACGGACTCATTACAGTCAATTGAATACTTAACGAAGAAATTACTCATTAACGATGCCTTCACTATAAATTATTGAAAGTAAGCTCAACCACGATGCCTTCAACAACATAACAATCATCTTTTCTCTTCGTTCTATTTTTCTGCTAAAATGAAAGTTCTCTAAGATTGCTAAACCACTAACCCCTTCTCAAATAGACAGCAGGCAACACTCAAAAGTAGCACTTAGGAAATCTACCGTAATGCATAAATTTATTTACCCAAGCTACTAGCATCATAACACAGTGAAAACAATCTGATATAGCATAATTAGCAAACTTAGACTCCCCAAAGCTATTTATTAAGCTCAAGAGATTTATCCAAACACAATCGAATCAGGTAAAACACACAAAACCACAATTTTATAGAACTCAAATAGACAGCAAGTTAAATTCAAAAGCAACACTTAGGAAATCTACTGTAATGCATAAATTTATTTGCCCGAACTACTAGCATCATAACACAGTGTAATACAATCTGATATAGCATAATTAGCAAACTCAAATTCCCATAAGCAATTTATTAAGCTCAAGAGATTTATCCAAACACAACCGAATCAAGTAAAACACACAAAACAACAATTTCGTAGAACTCTAACCTCAAATTGGTGGAGATTAATGTTAATTTGGAAATCACAGCAGAATGAGTAAACCACGAATCCCTCTAGTCAGATTGTGGAGGCAGATTTTTTGAAAAAAATCACAGCGGGGCACGGGCAACGTGGTTGAAGCGAGGGGATTTTGAAGCAATTGGGGCAATGGATGTAAGATTACAAATTGTGGCGGCGGGATTTGGAATTTCCTTGACAAATAACAGCAGCGGCGGGTGACTTAATTGAAGCAATGGTGGATCTGTAATGGTGGGTTTTTGGAGCAAAACATGCGAATTTGTGGCAGCCTGGGCGGTGGAATGAAAGAAAACGAGCGTCTCATGCTTTCCTCAAAAACCCCTTCTTTAATTGTATAATATTTATGTATATATATTTTATATAATAAAGCCCTTCACTTACAGGAGATGTTCAGGCCAAAAATTCAATTTTATAATGTGAAGGTTGACTTTTCAAAAAGTTAATTAGCACAAAATTAATTGTTTAGTTGGCACTCAATTCTTTATAATTTTGTCCTAATAGTCACGAAATTTTAAGCACATTTCATTAAAATAAGTCCATTTATAATTTAATGCCTTAAAGTAACAAATTAGAATATAAATTAAGAAAATAGTTACGTACATATATATATACTAGTCAGGGCCTATCGCGCTGCGCGCGGTGCCATGCCTGTCATTCTTCTCTAAATAATGTCTGTGTACATATTGTACAAACATGTTTGTCCTGTCCATATATGAGTTTAATTTAAATTATTGGTAATTATGCCACTATCTTATCAGTTTGAGTACACTATGACAAATATTTTTACAAGCACCAAGATTTATACTTGGCTCCAGAATTAAAATAATATCATCCACAAAACTTTCGAAGGACATCCGCACACACCATCTTATAACTAAATGAGAGATTCTACGGGTCACTATCAAAGTTGAAATATTTTACGCTAATAATTGACATTTGCAACTAAATATAACTAACTTGTTCAAACTTAATATAGAGAAAAAAGAACCAAATACATTGCATAAATTCAAGCTCAACATTGAGAGACCAAAAGTGGGAAAACAGAAGGCATAAGTTCATGAACAGCACCAAATCATTTTACTCTTTTCACTCATCATTCATAGAAGATAGATTGAAAAGCCCAGCTCAAAAATCTTCTAAGCTCAGTAGAGTAAAATCCTTCTGATGGAGCAAACACACTTGAACTTCGGGCACTTAGGATATGAGCCTTAGAAGCAATTTTGCAATTAAAGTTGAGATTACAAATCAATTGAAAAGATTATATGTCTCTGCCACAAACTATGGTCCATAGCCCTTCATGCATGAATACAATTTCCCAGTTATCATGGGATCCAAAAGATCAATGTGAATATAAAGCAATAAATAAGCCATTTACACTCACAGCAGCATCCAAGAATTATGCTTATATACCAAGAGAAAAGTAATGGCAATATTAATAAGAGCATTTGTGAGATAGCATAGGATACAAAAGTTCTGATCAAGTAAAATGGTCCGTAAGAAATAATACTCAAACGAACATATTTCAGCAAAATGAAGAAATTTCAACATCTCAATTACTGCAAATATTGAGGGAAAAAAATTATCTAGAAAAAATAAAATTAAAAACTGGAAGCTACCAAATGAAGACAATATAAGTTGGTTCATCCAGATGAAACATTGATCAAGATGCTTCTCCTTCTGCAGTCATGAAAATTAAAAAAGGATGGGTTGACATAATGAAACGGAAATAAGAGCAATAAAAGTCAACTAAAATTCTAGATAAGAGAGTTAAAACACAAAATAAGATTGAGATCTAACAAGCTAGTGGGGCCTTCAATCCGGTGGCAAAATTGCTTTTATCTAAGAAATAATAATTCATCTTCCTATTTTATTAATTTGTGCTCCAAAGGTGAACCATGTAATGCATACATCTATGACCAAAATATTCTAAGGTAAGCATAACCTGTAATACCAAAAGATTAAGGTCATCTCATAAACTTAACAATTGCATAATAATTACTGAGAATTTGCATAAATAAATCGCCTTAAAAATAAGAATACAATAAATTAACAAATTTGTATAAAACTATAAACATCGAATTAATCGATGGATAACTATGAATTCATTGATGGATTAGTTCTTGTATAAAACTACGGTTCTTTAATTTTATTATATGGGTAGCACAATCAACTTAGTCATATGCTAATACGAATAAAAAGTGTGCAAACCTTACCACCAGTCTATATAAGCTATCACAATAGCTTGCTTACATTCTATAAGTTCTATTGGTGTAACTTACAAAATTACTATTCTACATGAGGGTTGAGTTCTTATGCCTAGTATAAAGGAGTACAAACTGGAAAAGAAAATACTCTCTCTCAAGCATCCATTGAATGTATTTAGGGAATACATAACAGGGTATATTTGTAGTAAAAATATCATATGTATCCATATAACAAAAGGGATCGTACACACCAGTTATAAGTAATTTGTTGAAGTAAAAGATCAATGATTGAGAAATACTTCCACTCCCTTCAAAGAAGGCCACATAGAAGCAAGGTAAAGAAATCAACTTTAGAATGTCACAATTTGAAGATAGCCATAATACGAACATATATTTTTTCAATAATTATAGTATAGTCACAATATATAGTAATATAAAAGTTTGATGTGACATAATAAAACTTACACACGAAAGAAAATGTCCTATGAAAGTAAACCACAAGTTATTTACTTTTCACTCTTTGCTAGATATATTTCTCCTAAATATATGTTCCGGAAGTTACTTTTTCAAACCACTCCAAATAAAATCAAAACTTTTTGGCATTGATTTTACAAAATGAAGAACGTAGATTTGGGTACATAGGAAAGAGTGGGAATGTTTAAGAAATCAAAAGCATGCACTATACACAACCTAAAATATTTTATAATATTTTTAGACAATCTTCAGATGAGAGTTTAAATACTCCAAATTATAGGATCATGAAGCAGATAGTTGAGAGCGCTAATAATCTTTCCTGATAATATGTAGGATCACTAAACTGAAAAACTATGTTGCATCTACAGAAAGATTAATTATCATATTGACATAAGAATTCCTATGTGCAATCTATTACCAATAAGAAAGTATGATACATCTTACTTCATTTTATTCCAACCAGCATTTAGATAGTCCAGTTAATATAAAACAAAACAGAAATGTTTCTTTCTTGGACAGCCTATGCCACATTCATAACCATGATCCTTTTCTTACTCCCGGATATAATACCATATAAATAGTATTAGAAACCGGTGGATGCATACAAACCCGAATCAGATACACATATTAGTATAAAAATGATGAAATAAATGTTAACATTTAAAAATTAAATATAGACAACCAGGGTTAGGATACACGTACCAAAATCATATACCCCCCAAACACAGAGTCAAATATATTATAACCACACGCCAAAATTAGATATAAGAACGCCCAAAAATTAGATATACGAACCCAAAACCAGATTTACACAACCAAAAAAAAAAAAAAATAGTAACAACACCATACCACTATGAAATTCTTCCAAAATGAACTATAATTCTTTTCCTAGATTCCACAAATCAATGAACTTCATTGATAAAAACTCAATCACTTCATCTGCAATAGCTCAACCAACAAACAACAATCTAGTCATGAGGTTCAAGTGAAGACAACATTCGTTAGAACAAACCCTTCCACAAAGAGAAAACTACTATACCAATAGAGAGCCTCCTATCCAGAGCAAAAATTCTGTAATACAAAAACCGCTCCAATAAAGTATTAAAGATTATAAAAACACAATACAAAGGTCTATAACACAAAAACTATCACATCAATGATTAGAAATAGAAATTTGTAACTATACTGTTAAAACAAAAGGCAAGAAAAGATAATTTTGTTAAACTCTCACCTCCATTAAATAATTGTAAGCATTTTCTTTCACTAACGATAAAAAATTTTTTCATTGCTTTCACTTTTATAAAGTTACCATCCAAGGCATTGTCAGTAAGGCAACCTAGGTGAATAGGAATCAACCAGAACAACTCCTCATCTTGTCTAGCTAATAATCTCAAAGCTATCTGCCATTGAAAAGATGTATTTAATCATGGGTGAGATAAGTACTATCAAGTTGATCTTAAACAACGAATCCTTGGCACCAGAACTTTAAAAACAATGGACAAAATAATCGAAAATCAAAAGCGCAAAAAAGAATGGAAATGAAGCAAACCCAATTACCGAACTGAACAAGCAGTTCAAAAACTAAATATCAAAAGAAAGTATAAATGATGCATATCTTAAAAAAAATAAAAAATAAAGAATATATAAATAAAATAAAAAATCCAAAGAATGAAAATGGAAAAAAGGGAAAGATAATAACAAAAAAATAATAATATTATGCACAAAATATATTAACTTGCCTTTAACAAAGGAAAAATTAAAAGTTTAAGAAGGGAAAAAAGTCCCAGGGTAAAAATCCAAACCAAGAGTTTCACTAAACTAAGAACACTGGCAAAAATCTAAGTGAAATATGCACGACCCAAAATATAATAAAAAACAACAAAAACATCATATAAATCTAGACCTAAATTAGGAAAAACTGAACCTGACTTCATGCTACAAAGTGTTACACTTATTCAGGATGCATAATTGTGTGGATGGTAAGGACATTAATATTCCTCTTGTTAATCTCTTTTGTTTAGAAATTTACATTAAGTTTGTCTGAAGCAAAAGCTTTTCGAACTATTCGATGCAATGTTTTCAGCTCAACCTGCAGGATCAAAGGAGATGCAGGAGCAGTGCTTTAGCAACAAACAGAGTCAACCTTTGCTGATAACTATGTCTGTTGCTATCTCAAAATTCACTCCAGAGTCCAAATGATATTCCACTACATTTATTATGGTTCCAAGCCAAATTCATTTTATAAAACTTGATATAAAGATGAAGTTCCAAATTTTCAAGATTGAGGTAGAAGTTTCATCTTTCAAATGCCTACAAAATGATCTGCTCATGTTGAAACTTGAAAGTATAAGGAAGATGCCTTGACCTTTACAAGTTAATGTTGTTGTATTCGCTTCAATTACATGACCATAGAAATCAATCATTAGGCCACCTGAATTACTTGAACTAATATCTATGCATTAGAATAAGCAAATGAAAATTCTATACAAACACTCTGTAGTTAGATTTTCTAAGAAAAAGTTATTCGTAAATCAATTAATGTCAATTATCATGGTTTCTCGTGCAGTTGTGGAAACAAACTTACACATCTCATGAAATAAGAAAATAACTTTGACCAAAAGAAATGCAAGACTTCAAAAAACCAATACTTATTAGCATTAATAGCAACATCAGTTTGTATTGCTCCTTAATGTCCAATTCACTTATTGCAGCAATTGACTGACAAACTATAAACATACAATAATTTCATTAGCCAACTGGGGAAAATTTTGAAAATATCACCCCAAATCAAGTACAAGGTTAGAACCCTTGACATTCTATCATGTCCATAGAAGAATTGAAAATAACGTGAACATAAATCAAATAAAAACAACCAAATGAAATGCATCCACCAATGCCCATGAAGAACTAACAATAAGTCCCTTATTAATTCAATCAAAGAACATATAGCAAATAAAGTAACAAATAAAAAAACCAAAATAACCTTGGAAATAATTATTACAAGAAATCATTAGCATTGCACTATTACCTCACCTAGAAAAAGAGACAATTATATAGAAACAAAAGCATCACGTCAGATAATGAAAAACATATGAACAATAAAAAGGAGCTAAATTTGCCACACATAAAATCACCATTAGAAATCATTTCAAAACCGTATAATGAAGGATTGAAAAATAACAACAATTTTAGAACATTAGATTTCACATAAATACATAGGTTAAATAGCTATAAAATTGAAAAAATATTACCGATTTCAAAGGAACATGTCCAAGGGCCAAAAACTAATACAAGTTTAGGGGCCAAAGAAACGTGGCCAACAGGCAGGGCCATTGTTGTGCTTTTACCAGCTTCATTATATGCTGCAGGATATACCATTGAGGCCAACTTGCAAAAAACAAATTGGTTATCATTAGTTCCAACTTAAAAATTCCATTCAGCATTTAAAACCTTCAATTAAAAGGTCATTCAATTGCCAAAATAAGTAGGTGGATAGGAATGTAGTAGATTCTGAAAAATCCTAGAAATAAGCTTCATTTTAAAGCCTTTCACACAGGGTGTTTAGCCCCTTTGCAAATTAAGCTACCACTTTCAAACATACCTTCAATTACAAGTAGACTATTAAGAAAGGATTTTTTTTTTGGAATTAATGTTATTGCAAACTCTTTTATTTACCTGTTCGAGCGCTATCAGGATCCGTAGAGATGAGCATTTGCAACTCACCCTAGATGAAAGTTGTTAACCCTCCATTTCAACAGTCATAACTCTCTAGAAATCCATTAAAAACACAAATCGAAGAAAGATATCAAAGAAAGAAGCATAAAATCCACAAAACCTAAATGAACAATAACAAAAACGACAAAGTTCTACAAAAATCAATTAAATGGAAGTATCTTAAAAAAGAAAGATATCAAAAAATAATAATAATAATAATAATAATAATAATAATAATAATAATAATAATAACAAATCAAAAAGCTAAAAACAACCATAGACTCACATTTAAAATGTAAAACCTAAATAAAGAATAAAAGAAATTATTTAAATCCTGGATCGATCTCCAAATAACACTTGAAGAACCAATAAAACAACCAAGACTTAAATAACCAAGAAAGTAATAGGAACAACAAATCCCCGACAGTGTGGATATCACTAAATTCAATTGAAGTACCCATCACACCAGTCTTCAAAGCAATGAGTAAAGAGCATATCCAAATTCATAATTCATAAAATAGAGTATCTATATCAGAATGGTGCATATGCAGATAAATATTGCAAACGAGAGCTACTGTCTACGTAAAATCAAGAAAAAATTTTCATTTAGGTCAACTAACAAAAGAAAAAATAAGGAACATAATAGGAAATACTAACATAATGGCATAAATTAGGAATCTTGAGAGGAAAAAATAACTAAAACACATTATGAAGGTGGCGGGTCCGATTTGAAACTAAAAGATAGTACCCAAAAGTTAGAAGAAACGAACCCAAAGCTTCATAAAAACAACAACGCACATAAAAATCTAAAGAGGAAAACTCTGAAATAATCTAACTTTCAAATAAAGATGAACTAATCCAAAATAATGGAGAACGAAAAAGCAGGAATGAGATACCAATTCCTGGGAGGAAAAAATAAAAAATAAAAACAGAGAAAGATCAAAGAGGGAAATATATAAGGTATTTTTAAATTTCTCAGAGAGAATCAAGAAATTTAAGCTCATTTTTACCGTCTATCGCAGAATAATCCTAATTTCTAGGGGTGAAAAAAAATATAAAAAAAAGAACTCATTGTCTTGGCCCCTAAGGTGAGAAATCTGGAGGGAGAGGGAGAGAGAGAGATGAGGATGGGCATTAGAAGTCGATGAGAAGAGTGCTATGGAAAAGGCTGCAAAATCTGTGCCTTGGGAACCAAAAAGTTATGGGAAAAATGAAAGAAATGTCCTTGTGCTTCTGCCCAAGAAAAAATTGGTCCTAATAAAGTACATCAAAAGGTTTAAAAAAACCTCAAAAACTATTTTTTCAAAATCAAAACACGTTTCGTCTTATTTTTCGATGGGCCCTACCATAAATGAAAGATGGGAACAATTCGAACAACGGATTGTACAAACATTTACAGCAACAAAACTCCAAACTGTGTCGTTTTGTAGCAAGGAAAAAAAATGAAAAAAGAGCGTCCACGCGCGGCAACACTGTAGTCACGCGCATTCACATATACAATATAGAGTAATACACATTTATTAAAAATATAAAATGGGAAGAAAACAAAAGTAGTACATATTATAGTTTTATCAATTAACTTAAATTATATTGTAAATTTCAGAAAATGTATAATAGTAACATAATAAATTATAAGAATAATATTATTTAAATTACAAGCTTCTCGAGCTCCAACTCGAACTCACTATTCTTGTTGCAATCTGAATTAAGTCATTTTTATTAAAAATATTTTAAAATTTATCATATTTATAGTTTTATTCATCTATATGTTCTTTTCTATGTTAACGGGTGGGTTCAAGTTGGATAAAGGTATGAATATTACATAAATTTGTCCATGACCCACTCGACCCAATCATGTATTTGGAGAAATAGAAGTTCATTGCCTTCCTCTCTTATTCGATCAAATCACAACTAATATAATCACAAAATCAAATGATTTAATTACTTAAACGAACAAAAATATTATCTATTATAATGTGTTATAGGTTATACAAATGATCCAAAATTTGATTTCAGGTGAAAAGACAACTCGAACTCGCCTAATCTAACATGACATTACTTAAATAACTTTTTTTTTTCTTTTCGTTGAAAAAACATCGTTCGTGTAATTGGACTTTAAGTTTATAAAAAGATATAATTTTATAATATAAATGATATAATTATGATTGGTAAGGAAAGAATAATTAGTATAAAAGTGTCTACAAACTATAGAACAAGTTAAAAAAAATTAAATTAAATTCCAAAAATTTAATTAATTTTAACATACTCTTTATTCAGGAATAAAATAAATTAAAAAGTATTATTTGCAAATAATAATTTGAACATTTTAGCAAATATAATTTAGTAGAAACTAATTTTAATAATGTTACATACCATTTTTAGTACTTAAGTCTTATCACAACTCATGATAAGAATGTTGGATGTGTTTGAATTACTTTAAACTATTTATTTTTGATAATTTTCTTTTTTAAATTGAACATTTAATAACTTAACTTATAACTTAATATAAATTGATTAACTAATTAGTTGACTTAAAATTGAACAAACACATATTTTATTTTTCTTCGGGAGAAACGACCTACATTCTAAACTAGAAGTGACAATTTCAGACCTAATATGATAACTTGCCATGAATTCAGCACAAGAAAGAGTTGGGTCAACCCATTTTGGTTTAAATCCAATAAGGTCGACATAAATAGTAACTCAAAAAATGAGTTGAGTTGAGTTGGGTTGGATTTCGACTAAACATACTTTAATTAACGAAATTTTTGGGTCTTTACAGATGCATATATATGTATGTATTTTTCAATACTATAATACTTAGCATTTAATGAAAGACATAATGGTGTTGGAAATGAGCTAAGCCATGAGGTCAATGGATAGTTCTAGACGCATTAATTCAACACATGGTCTTACCACTTATTTTTCACATAGGGTGTGTGTGTGTTTCGGTTGAGCCATTTTTCCCCCTTTTTTTTTTGTCAAAAATTAAAAATGGGCTTGGTTTGTGGGGTAAAAAAAATAGCAATTTGTTGGGCTCAATTCTTTGGGTCAATGGGTTTGGTTTTGGGTTAAAAATATCATATTTGCACCACATTTGATTGAAATAATATTTTTTATTGTTAAACCGAAATAATTTTGCCATTTTAAAGCATTTTGGATAATAGCGATTAAAATCATTTAAAACGGCGCTATATTTTAAAATTCATAAAACTTAGGGGTAAAATTAAAAATTCAAGAATCTTTTGGCCTAAAATATTATTTTTGAAGCTAATGGTATGGTCTTGGTAAGTTTTGGTTGAAAGAAAAATTTTTAAGACGAGTTTTCTTTTACTAAGAAATTGTAATCGTAAAATAAAATCTTTTTAAAACGAAGGATCTAAAATATATAATTATGAAAATTTTTGGGGAAAAATAATAATTTCAATAATTTTTTAATATAAAATAGATTTTTTGAAAATGAGAAAATATTTTTAATTGTGAGAAAAATCTCGAATTGGCGAAAAATTAATTACCGATTAAAATTTTCCTAAAAAACATTTCAAAACATTTATTAATTAAGTAAGAGGGTTTAAGATTTAAATTAAGGAAATTCTCGGGTCCTTACACTCCCCCCTAAAAGAATCTGGTTCTCAAATTCATACCTTATTCAAAGAGGTGCGGATATTTTTCCCGCATCTCGTCCTGACGTTTCCAATTCGCTTCTTCTACTCTCTGATTTCGCCAAATATCCTAACTTGTTATCTTATTGTTTCTAAATCATTCTCAGACCTGGTAATCTAGAATACAAGTAGGTTATTCTATATTCGTAAAGTTGTTTAGATAGACATGTCGAGGTGTGCTATAATGTGTGAGTCATCCAGGTATCACTTTCGGCACCTCATCACTTACTCAAAACAGTTCAATTCAACTTGCTCACGTAAAGTTCATTCATCTTTTTCTTACTAAGGTACATGTTGTAATACCCCGAGTTTTTCCTAATTAAGATTTCAAATCGTTAATTTTCTCAA
>JACFYI010003850.1:403510-419609 GCA_014898755.1 Handroanthus guayacan
TTGAAAGAAAAATTTTTAAGACGAGTTTTCTTTTACTAAGAAATTGTAACCGTAAAATACAATCTTTTTAAAACTAAGGATCTAAAATATATAATTATGGAAGTTTTTGGGAAAAAATAATAATTTCAATAATTTTTTAATATAAATAGATTTTTTGAAAATGATAAAATATGTTTAATTGTTAGAAAAATCTCGAATCAGCGAAAAATTAATTACCGATTAAAATTTTTCTCAAAAACATTTCAAAACATTTATTAATTAAGAGGGTTTAAGATTTAAATTAAGGGAATTCTCGGGTCTTTACAAATCTTGTATGATTTTCACAACTACAATGCCGACAAGAGGGAACTAGTTACACCAAGCAATTTCGGCACTAATCTTGTATGATTTCTACAACTACAATGCCAACAAGAGGGAACTACTCAGCTTTTCAGCAAGTTCACATAAAGATAGATACATCTCATGAAGATGTTAATGGTAAATCAAACAGACTGCACAACATTTTCAAACACCAAGCAACCAAAAGGATTTACATGTAGCCAAGTTGTTTCAACTAATGATCATTTACTATCACCACACTTGGAAATTAAAGTTTCAGGGATAGTTTCATCCACAGCATGACTTACCTTTCCGTCGAAGATGCAGTAGTATTTTTGAATCGAGGGCTTGATGCCGGAGTGTTGCCTCCACCGCGAGCTTGATTCGGAGAAAAAGTGTTCAGGTTTTGTGGCTATGGAGAGAATGGAGTAGGGAAAGGGCGAAAAAGAAGAGGAGAAACCAGATCTGAAGAGCCGCCTTTTTTAGAGGGCAAAAATGAGAAGATGGGCGCTGCAAAATCTGGTTTGTTAAACCAAAGAAAAAAGTTGGTCTCGTTAATAGCCCATAAACCATCCTAAACCCGGATTTATATGTCAAGCCCGTAGTCTAGAACCACCAAAGTAAACACTTGTATATATTGGACTAAATTAGCATATTGGGCCTTAACCACCAAAGTAAACACGCTCTTAGTTTTACTCAATAAATGTTTTAAACGTTTTTAAGAAAAACTCTAATCGACAATCAATTTTTCGTCAATTTGAGATTTTTCCCATAATCAAAAAAAATTATTTCATACCCAAAACTCATCCTAAATATTATTTTGGCCCAAAACTATTCATAATCATATTTTCAAACCCTTAGTTTTAACATTTAAAACTTATCGTCGTATAAAACGATTTTTATCACTATTATCTGAAAAACTTTAAAACGGCAAAATTATTTCAATTTAGCACCCGAAAATTTTATTTCAATCAAATGTGGCCCAAACACATTATTTCTAATCCAATACCATGCACATTTAATCAAGGAATTGAGTCCAACCATTTATCCAATTTTTAGGTCCAAAGTCCAAACCCATTTTTTAATTTTGGTCAAAAAAAAAAAAAGAAAATGGGAGCTTCAGCCGCCCACACACACAACACACATACTAAAGGTGAAGACTCACCTTGACAATTAATGCAAAGAACCACCTTAGTGCCCAACTCACTCACTTAGTCACTACCCTCATTTAATGCTCAATTAATGCCATTTTTTTTGTCAATTACTACAAAACCCTTCTTCATTTTTATTTGTAGAACATCAACCAAAAGAAGACTTCATCTCTCTCATTTCCTCTTCCTCTTGGCCAATCATAGTGAAGAAAAAAAAGAAAGAAAAAAGAAAAAAGAAAAAATTCTTGCAACCAACTTCTTTCATCAAATTTAATTCAAGTGAAAAGGAAAATTGATAAGGGTTTGATCATCTCCTTAGCCCAAGCATCTTGGTAAGTTTAAGATGAGTTTATATAGATTCTGTTATTGTCTAAGTAAAATATTAAGTAAATTTTTCACTTGATTGTTAGATTTAGCTTGAAATTTTGGAGAAAACACTTGGATCTCGAGATTGGGATAGCTTAAAGAGGTAAGAATCTTAACCATGTATTTTCCTTCATTTCAGCCCCTTACGCTCTGTGGTAATATAGAATTTATTCTATGATTTTGTGATTTGATCATTGATATGTTTTCCTTGTTCCTTGGTTACCTCGCTTCATATGATGAGCATTGTATCGTTATATTGGGGCTTGATTGAGCTTGATTAAGCTTTTGTATGAAAATCATGGATATAAACCTATTGGAGATCAGGGATTTGTTAGATCATCAAACTTGGATTTGGTAGTTAGGTGACTTTTTGATATAAATGAAGTTTTGAAATCTTTAGTTTTGTTCTTGGGTAACTATGGACAGTGCACTCATCTCAATTTTAAAATTTGGAGACCCCACTTATCTTGTTCCAAAAATTGCATATGAGATACCGTTGGAAACCTACTCAAGTCTAGATGTTTTTAGAACCAAGAATCGCCCAAAAACAAGGAAGGAAATGGTAGAAAAATCTATTTGAACCTAACCTGCCATTTCGACTAAAACAAAGTAGACCTCTGTCATACCTTCAACTTCAAAAATTTATAACTAGACCTACTTACATCCAAAAATTTCATAAAAGATGTCGTTTGACACCTTATCAAGTGTAGTTAGTGTTAGGATCAATAATCTTGCAAAAACATGAAGAAAAATGATCAAAAATACCTTTGAAATCGAACTTGCAAGTTTACCCAGGGAGCAGGGGTACCCTCTGGAGTGAGCTATAACACATTCTTCACTTTCTAACTATTGAAACCCAAGCTTTCCTTCACCAAATCAGCTCTAAAGGTATTCGTTAGAAACCTTATTAAGTCTTGATGATGATAGACTCAAGAATCTTTGAAATTCATGAAGCATTCTTCCCAGAAAATTTATTAAAACTGAACATGTTAAACTAACTTGGGGTTACGGCAGAATCATTAGTCAACTTTAAAAATTTATAATTAATAAACCGCTCATCGAATTTTCGATATAAAACCACCATTAGAAATCTTGTCGAGTCTAAATAGTTATAGAACCAAATTGTTAATTTTATCTCAATGGAATGTATTTTTAAAATGGTTGGAAAATTTGCTGCCGAAATTAAATCGTAGATTTTATAAGATATAGAGATGTGGTCTAGCACTTTATTGATCTTGATGTTTAGAGGCCAAATTAACTTGAAGAATTAGTCGATCTCAATGTCATCTTAGGACTTAAAGCTTAAGGACCAAAGGTAAGAATAATGGCTATCCCTTATGCTCATAATAATGAAATCTTTATTACCATGATTTCATTCCCTTGTTTCAGTTGCAATGAGCATAAGTTTGAATTCGTTGTTATTATTTCTTGTCGGATTGTCATAGACTCCTTGTCTTGTTTGACGATCACTATGGACGTATGGATACGATTGCGATCATTTTTCTTGTTTATATAATGATCTTTTGCTTGATATTTGATAAATTACTGACATTATCGAATATGTATTGTCATGTTGAAAAAAAAATAAAAACATGGACTCGCCTAACTTTGTTTATAAAATATCTATGCTTGACTTATTCTTAAATCTTTTTCCATGTCTTTAACTCTATTTTGCCTCGAAAATCCATTTTTGAAACGTTTTCAAAATATCGTTCGTAGTTTTATTCTTAAAAAAAAAAAAAAAATTTCAAAATATCGTTTGTTATTTTCATTCCTCGAAAATATCTTTTAAATGTCGGTTATGTTTCATGTTCTTTAAAATATTTTCAAAATATTTCATGGATTTCACCTCCTTAGAATATTTTCAAAAAATTGTTGAAGGATTTTATTCCCTTAAAACGTTTTCAAAAGTATTGTTTATAATTTTACAACTCTAATTAATTTTCTAAAAAATTATTATGGCGTTCATTTTCTGAAAATGGCTTCAAAAATATAATGTGAATATTCCTATCTTTTGAAAAGTTTTAGAAATATTACTTTATATGTCCATTATGTACGCTTTTGAAATATTTTCAAAATACTGTTGAAATGATCACAGAATATTCTTTTGAAATATTTTTGAAAATATTATTTGATTTGTCCATAGTCCATTTGTTTAAAATGATTGAACTCGCAATATCGTTTGATAAATAATCTCGTCCGAGACTGTTTGATATTTTATATTGATTGAATCGGACAAATTGTGTTTTACTGATATTGCTCGAGCCTCGTTTGAACTTCGCTTGTTATTACCCTCGTAACATATTGTTATTACCGTCGTTTATGGACCCTTGAAAAATCTACGGAGGGATGCTGGGAAGCATCGGGCCGACAGTTGATCCCCTGAATGGTTTCCTCTCGTTTAGGTAGTTCCGCGGAAGTCTGGGATAAGTTTTCCAAAGACTAGCTTGTGACACGCTGCTGGTCGACATTTATGTCATACTACAAAAATCAGGCCGCCACCTTAAGTGGCCACTCAAGTGTGAGGCCTGTAAAGGGATCAGGCTGATATTTGTTTGAAGTTAAAAGGGTGACAGATCCACCAAATATTAGTTCAACCTTGTTATACGATTGTATGAATTGTTTATGCTCTTAACTGGGTTACTCGTTTACGCTCATATCTGGGCTACTCATTTTCTTTGAACCACCTCAATCGCATAGCTTATTTCAACTTGTTTGATTGTTGAACTGCCTGAGCTCATTATTTGATTTGCATTCGATTGTTGGATACTCCAATCTTGTTTATTGGTTCATCTTTTATTTTATTGGACATTTTGAAATTTTTCACTTGAGCCTTGCTTGATACTTATCGTTCTATTCCTAGCTATAATTTTTTAATAAGTCATTCGAACTTATTTTATAAGTTTAACATGTGTAGGTGACTAAGATTTGGCATTTACATCAAGCAGTGAGATTCTATTTGCTAAATTTTGATATGAGGAATTTTATATTTGTAATAGTTTGTAGTATTTACATTCTCAAGTTAGTGTCATTAAGTTAGATACTGTTTTGAAAAAAATTTGGGGCTTGTAACGAGTATGTACTTGATTATCGATTGAATAAAATTTTTGCTACATTAAAAATTGAGGATGATTCTATAAGCTCCTTCCTATCGGGTAGTGTTTCGGACCTAGGGGTGAATGCTCTAGGATCTGGGGTGTTACAGCTAAAATGATATTCCATTATTTTAAATGGATTTCTTACAATTGGGTTTCCCTCCAAAATTAATGCCACATAAGCCTATTGAATTAACATTTAATTTGAGTGATCCCATTAAATTAACCAATTAACTTGTTTGGCCCAGTCAAGTTAATTCATTTATCGAAGTAGATTAACTTATCTAATTAAGTTGACTTGACCACGTGACCTAAATTAATTCCTTAATTTAATTGGCTCGTTTAACCATTAAATTGCTATAATTTTTTGCTCTTATCAAATTAAATAATTAATTCATTGGATTAATTTACAGATTAAGTCTTTTTTGAAAGAAACTTCAAATGCATTCACCAAAACACAAACAACTGAAGCAAGTTCATACAACAAACAACAAACTACGAGGAAGGGGTTCGGACATAGTGCAATAACCATCCTCCATTTTAGCAAGCTTATGAGCTAAAATATTACCACTACATTTAACAAAAGAAAATTGAAAACGATCTAATAAAGTGACAAGAGCTTTGCAATCCTCAATCCCAGCACCAATGACAAACAAATCCTCCTCCCTTCTCAACAAAGCTTCATAACAGTCATATGAAATACCATTAACTCTATGTGTATTATCAATATCTCTACGTGCGATTCGCTGAGACATAAAATTTCCCCTATTTCATTTATTGCTACTGCACTATTCATTCTAGTTCCTACCACTTTTCTACTTATCATTTACGTAAAAACAGTCAGTCAAAATAATTAATTCAAATGAATTTTCAAATTCATTTGAATGAAACTTTCCTTCTGAGTTCTTATAAAAAATGGACGAAGTCTAATGAAAAGGATTCCAATTTCACGTCTTCCATTCTATCCTATTCAACGCATCCAGGAAAAAATGATTAATCTCTATCAATAGACCTGCTAAAGCCCCGAACCGTAGCGCATTATAGTAATTTGTTCCAACCCGAGACATAAGCAAAGACAAGGGTCCAATAAGCCCTTCTCGAATAACAATTCAGCCACTTGTGAACCTTCAGGAATATGAATAAAACCGAAAGACCCTTTAACTATTAATTATGGATAGGCTAACAAAAAAAAAAAAAAACAGAATTAGGGATTCGTTGGGATTCTTACATTTATTTCGAAGATACTTTTTTCGTATAAACAATCACCATCAAATACCCCCTTAGACCACTTCTTCCCCACTTCAATTTGTACAGCAAAAAGAGCGGCAACTACCTCCACTTGCACTGGAATAAGTCGCCCTACAGCTGTCTTTGTTTGCCACCAAATGCATTTGGCAGTTGAGTCTCGAGCCACCAAAGCCAACTTATATATATATATCAGTTCTGACAGGTGATGCTCCGTCAAAATTCACCTTTACCCAACCTTCACTAGGTGCAGACCACAGACTCTGGTGCTCAATCAAGATGGTATTTTGTATAACTGAAACGGTGCTTCTATATTCCTCAAAATAAGCATAGATACAGCAAGCAAGTTCAGCTGCACACTAGCCCTGTTCCTCTTGTAATCAGTGGTTCTGATTGAACCATTAAAACCAACATACAGTGAGAAATAGATCAAATTCTTCTCTGGATAACTTTTCAAAAACTTTTTGCATCCAATCCAACATGCTATGAAGATCAGTCCAAGATAATACACACGTAAGATTCAAGAAACCCCAAAGAACTGCCGCCGTTGCACAAGTACGAAAAATATGTAAACTAGTCTCTATTTCTTTATCACAAACACAGCACCATGGCTCAACAGGAAAATGACAATGAAAAAGTCTCTCCCTTGCTGGAAGAATATTCCTGCAAGCATGCCAGCTGAAAATATGAATTTTCAGAGCAACCGAACTTTTCCAAATGAAATCCCAACTTGTTACCGCCTCACAATTATATCCACTAACAGCTTCTTCTCCCTGACTTTTTCTTAGATCCTGTATTAAATGATAGCCAGATTTAACACTAAAATAACCATTTGGGAATAAGCACCAAGCTAATGGATCAGCAATATTTAAATTGCCAAGAGGAATCTATAAAATTCTTTCAACATCCACTGGCCAGAAAACACGAGTAATAACAACCATATTCTAGCATTTGTTATCTCGATCGATGAGGACTGTGACTAAATTTGGCTTCAATGTATGAAACAATTGTGTTCTTAGCATGACTGTCAGGTAACTACGCATCACCCCAGATAGATGTTGACACGCCATTTCCCATACGTTGGCATAAACCAAATTGAAGATATTGTATTCCTGAAATAATGCTTTTCCATGTCGAAGATCCTCTTACCCCGACGTCAGCATGCAAAAAATCTAAATGAGGAAAATATTTGGCTTCTAACACTTTAACAGCCAATGAATCAAGAATGTTCAATAACCTCCAGCCTTGCTTCGCCAAGAGTGCTAGGTTGAAACAATACAAGTCCCTAAAAGCCATGCTTCCATCAAGCTTTGATAAGCAAAACTGATTCTAAGAAATCCGTGTTTTCTTATTCTCTCTATCTGAAACCCACCAAAATTGTCAAACCATAGCCTCTATGTTACTGATGAAAGATTTTGGCAAAAGAAAACAACTCATTAAATAACATGGGAATAGATTGCAAGACTAATTTTGTTAACACTTCCCTTCCTGCACATGATAGGAATTTCTCACTCCAACCATTAACTCTATTCCAAACTCAATCTCGTAAGTAACTGAAACCTCTTTTTTCGACTTCCCCATCGATGCCAGCATTCCTAAGTATCAATCATGGTGGTCTACTATAGTAAAACCCAATATAAATTGAATTTCGCTCTTAATCGTTGCACTGACATTCCTGCTAAAAACTATAGAGGATTTGGCTTAGTTTATTTTCTACCCAGAAGTTGCTTCGATCAGTCTAAAATTAATTGAATGGTCTAAGCCTCATCTGATGTTGCATGACAAAATAAAAGAGTCTCATCCGCAAATGAAATATCAGAAATAGCCGAAGGCCCCTTAGCCACTTCAATTCTATGTAAATTTCCTTTGGCAATAGCATCGGAAATAAAAGCAACTAGTGCTTCAGCACATATAACAAATAGATAAGGGGATAACAGATCACCTTGTCTAAGTCGCCTCGCCAGTTTAAGATAACCAAATTGACCTCCATTCAGTATAAACGAATAAGAAACCAAAGAAACACATAACATGATTAATTTAATCAATTTATTATCAAAACCCAGCTTAGAAAGCATTGCATGGAGAAAAGGCCACTCTATTCTATTATACGCCTTACTCATATCAAGCTTTATCGTCATAAAACTCGAATTACCCTTAACCTTGGTTTTGATAAAATGATTAACTTCATATGCCACCAAAATATTTTATGTTCTCAGTCTTTGGGGGAGAAATGGGGGATGTGATAGCACTAAGAATTGGTTTAAGCCACTGAGCAATAGTTTTGGAACCTAGCTTATATATCACATTAGTTAAGCTGATCGATCGAAACTGCATCAAAAGAATAGCTTGGTATTTTCTCGGAATTAGCACCACATGAGTATAATTCATTTGCTTTGGTAATTTTCCTTCATTCAAGAATTCAAGCACACTTCTATTGCATTGTCGCACACTATGTTCCAAAATTTTTGATAAAATAAGACTAGCATTCAATCTAGTCCGGGAGTCTTGAAGTGAGCCATATGAGAAAGAGAATGACAAAATTCCTCACCAGTAAAAGGTTTTCGAAGCTCACAGTTCATATCCTCTGTAACTCTAGAATCCACACAATCCAACACATCATTGATTGCAGCTGCTTGGGGCTGATGATCGGAAATCATCGGCAAAATGCTCCATTATAATTCTTTCCATATCAACCGGATTATTCGACCAATTTCCTGATTCATCAGCTAGACCTTTTATGAAATTAATTCGACGTCGTGTAGTGGCCCGAGCATGGAAAAAAGAGGTATTGCGGTCGCCCTCCTTAATCCAATTAATTTTTTTCTTTATTTCCAATAAAGTTTTTTATTAGCATATTCCACCTCAAGCTCTTTCCTTAACACATGTTCATGCTCCTTAGAATTGGAATTAATATTGCCATGTCTCAAGTCTACAAGTTTTTGACACAGTTTTGGAATTCGTTTCCAAGTATTTGCAGAGATGAACGTGCCCAATTTAACAGCACAAGTTTACAACTTGTCAAATTATCCATAACTTGTGTAATTGGATAGCCTACTTCACTTTTGCCCTACCATTGAGCAATCACTTCTCAACACTCCTATGTTCGGATCCACCATGCCTCAAAATGACAAGGCCTCTTACATTGTCTCCCGTAAAAAGCATGATCATCATTCAAAGAAAGAAAAATCGATAAATAGTCCGATGTGCCCATTTCCAAATGTCGAATTGAACAATTAGGAAATCTATGCAACCAACTTTGTGAACCACAACATCTGTCGAGGCGAGCACGTATCGTGTTTGGGGCCTCTCGACGATTACACCAAGTGAATGATCCCCCCCCCTAAAATCCCAAATAAAAAAGATTGCAATCATGTAAAGCCATATGAAATCTACCAGGAGCTCGAATGAGTCCCCCCTCTCTTTTTTTCTAGATTGCTTAACGTTTCATTACAATCCCCACCGACAAGCAATAGTATTGTGGTTGCTCTGTGTAATTGACGAAGTAAATGCTAGGATCATTGTCAGTGACTAGAATCCGGAAAGCCAAAAAACCCGTAATTCGACATTCACCTCTAAACACCGAACTCTAAACCAGACAATCAATATGATTATGAGCAAAACTACGGAGCATAAAATCAATACTTTTCTTCCAAAGAAAAGCAAGACCACCCAATCTACCAACACAATCAACACTTGTACCATTTAGATTTCATCGTTGATTAAGGAAATCAATTCTACTACTACGACACAAAGTTTTCATAAGAAAAACAACATGGAGGTTAAATTTATGGAAAATATCTCCAAGTGATTGAACATTCAAGGATCCCCCGATTCCTTGATAGTTCCAAAATAAACAACTCATGAATGCAACCCCGCCGACACACTTTTATTTTTCTTTGCAACACTTCTCTTTACCCGCTTACCTCCTCGTACATTTCCACTCTCCTCCACATTTGGTTGCTATAATGTACCCCATTTTCCAAACACTAAAATTCATCCCTCACTCACAGATTCACACGAAACACTTTTGTCGTGGGAAGTAATTAGCACATCAATTAGTGGTTACATTTCGTTAAAGTCAGTAGCCGTTGGGGTCTAACTATTTTCCTTGTCCCCAGTGTTTGTTGTAATCCCTTTTTGATAGTCACTACATGGTGCTTATTATGCCCAACACCATCCTTACTACCGAAATCAAATATTGCTGCACCCCATCTAAAGTTCAAACTTGGAATGGGAATGTTATTCGGTGACCCTGTTGGGATCGAGTAAAGAGGATACAGTGATCCCAAGCCCATCTCTCGATTGTTAATTGTTGCACCAACCACGGTCCATATTCAAATTGCTTTCTCGGATCCACAAAATCATCTTCATACCTACAACGGCACTTCTTCTCCAGATGTCCTATCATATCAGATAGATAACCAAAATTTGGCATTCGCTCATAGGAAAAAGGGATCCAAACTTCTAAACCAAATGGAGAATGAATATTCATACCCCACCATATTCAGCTAGTTACATTAAGTCGAACTTTAATCCGTAGGTATGGCTCAGTACCACCCGGATTCAACCACAGGAAAAATTTGCCAATAGGATCTCCCAAATATTTAACAAATGCACCATTGCATCGGGTCACTAGGATATTATGTAAACGCACAACAATGGAAATCTAATCAAGATTAGCCATCAAAGGATCCATATTTTCTGGCACCGCACTAAGAATAAGTGCTTGTTCGTCGAGAAGCCACGAGTAACCCTCTAAAACATGTTGATGATCAAGACTATGGGCAAATTCCAATAAAAATCGGGATTCATTCAACATGGTTAATTCACATCCATTCACAGGTTGGAGAAGACAGACTATGTTGGATTTTAGTGTGAACAATGAATAACATCTATCCGAAGCGACCGTCCTACGATTATGCAATTATTGTTCGACTTCAAATTTTTCCAAATACTTGGCAGCACCAACTCATGATCATCTTCGTCATCTATCAAATGTAACTGCTTTCCCATATACACAATCGTACGGTCCCTAGTAACCACCCTCCAGATTGAGGGTTACACCAAAGGATCAAGAAAGCCTTAAAACCAAAACTATCTTAGTAACCACCAATAAACTGCCCAAACGATAGAGAAGACACAACCTATTCCAAAAAGAAAACAAAAGATAAAGAGTATAAAAACAAAGCAATCAGAAGGATCGCAGAGGCCTCTCAATCTAGCCGACTTTGACTGCGCAAATTAGCCGATAAAGTCTTCCTCCAATTATCTAATACTTTAGATAATCTCCAAAAATTCATATGTGATGAAAAGAGGCTTTTGTGCATGAGCCCCTAGAATCACCAAGTCATGGAATCCAACCAATTGAATGAATTAATTTAGTGTGAACCTATCTGTTTATGAATACCATGCAAAACCAGTCCTTTCATTTTATATTTCCTGATTAAGGCCTAAGATTATGATATTTATTGGCTCCCTAATAACCTCGATAAGTATGAATCTATTCTTAATAATCAGTTCGACTGACCCCATCTTTGAAAATACCTTTGAAAATTGTCATACCACTTACTCAAGGATTTTAAAACCTAACATCATAGAAAACATACGAGATCAATTTATTCTACGAAATAAGCAAATGGGTCCTTTTCTAGAACTTACATGTCTCCATGTCATAAGTCGAATGAGCCTAACAAACTCTTCATATGACTTGCAAGAAAGTCAGGTTGTTTATCAAAAATTTAAACACTTATACGCAGGGTAACCATGAAACCTCAAGTCAAATGACTAATTATATACATTATCGTAAGTTAAAGAAAATTACATTGCAGTTAAGCACTACGGCTATCTTATGAATTTCTCTAATTGAGCCTTCAGTAAACTTGCTTTCTAACAAGTATCAGTTAACGTGTGCCGATGCCTCCATATCGTTTGCCTTGAAACAATTCCAACTCCTTGAATTATACATTGTTGACGCAAGTCTATTCAAATCCCAAATGTTCTCATGTCATAGATTCTATACTTAGAATATTTCGAGATCATGACCGTAGAGACTTATTTCATGATCACTATCATATGTGTGACCAAGTCATTGTAGTCTATTGTGATCTTGAAAACTTCATCAAAATACATTCATAGAAATAACAACACGCATAAGATGAAGAGGGCCACTTAAAAACATATTGATGAAATGAGATTTTATCACAAAGGAATAATTTACAGGCCAATTCAATTGGCTTGCCGCACACTATCCAATACTTTGCTACCACAATCTTCAGTCTTTTTCATTAGCAAAACATAGCAAAAACAAGTACATTTTTAACAGAAAAATTTACAGCAATACTATTTCTTCAGGAGAAACTCAAGATTCTCTTCAAAAGTTGGTTTTTTGTTCTGGCAAAATTTTAAGGCGCTGCACTGCTTACTGGTTTTCCTTTTTAGACTTCAAAGGCGTGAAATTGACTATTTCACACACCGAGGTGTATTTCGTCCTTTAACTTGGTCAATACAGACACCATTTGTCATGAAGACAATGCTCAACCATTTGAACCAATCTTATTGGACCGGACAGGTGTCAAGAGATTGGAGTATATATCATCATGAGATATGAACATGCGTACTCCCCATAAAGACCCCAGAGAGTAATCATTTGGGCATTACTTTTGTTCAGAACAGTATTATGGAGAAGCACTAACTGCTACTCACTTTTCGTCTTCATTGCTCCTATGATGTTTCTAACAGGCAAAAGATTTTCTCCTGCGAGGAAAATTAAATTGATATTATAAAAACAATAACATGCACCTTCCTAGGAAAGCGCAAAGTTCGTTTCAAGAGTAACATACACTGTATCCTATCAAAATGAATAAGACCGGCACAGGTGCTAGGGACCAAAACACACCACAATATGCAGATTGCACATTCAAAAACATGAGTTTTTGACACAACAGAAATCTATTTACATTAGCTAATTTTCTTCCCTCTAACTTTAGAGCCCCACATCAGCTGAGTTTCATAATTGGCCTAAATACTCTTTGCTTATGTTCACACCCAAAATTTCATATTTTGCTGCCATCCAATAGTGAATTAGCTTCAAACATGCAACCAACCTTAAGGGTTTTCCATCTCCTCAGACGATGGTTTATTCCCAAATGGATTACCGATGTGACTGGATGGAGGAGTATTAGAGCCCGATTTCGGATTAGAGGTGTTATGCTCTACTTGATTTTCTGACTTCATATGTGACTTCAGTGGCCTCTCAAAGTCTCTAGCTGCAGCAGGATCTATCACTAATTTGCTGAGTTTTTGCTCCTGCAACACACGCACAATCAAAACAAGCCAAATGTAGACTGTTTTGCCTGTTTAACATGTATATTGATGCAAGCATTTCGGTCAGACAACTAATGTTGAAGAGCTTGTAATAAAACACAGCACCAACAGATACTAGTTCTGATGACCAATAGTGCAGGAAAATCCATATTGTACATGTGAGTGCTCAGAAAAACCAAGAGAAGTAAATAGTAATTGCATGGTAGAAAGAAAACTTACATTTTGCAGTGCCTCAAGCTTCCTCTGCAGTGCCTCATGCTCTGCCTGGATACGAAATGGAACACCATGCTTCTGGTACACATTGTTTTGAGCCAAATCTTCATCAATATCACTAGAAGTTGTTGCAAAGGGATGATTTGCAGGAATCCACCTGACAGTATCAGGGTCTACATCAGGAGGTATTGATTCTCCTTCCTTAAGAAAAATTGTTGGTCTCTTCCACTGGTATGCACGGGATCTTCGTTTCTGATGTATTGTTTGTAGCTCATCTGTAAGAGTTACCGGAGCTAAGCGGTACACTTTTCCACCCATCTCAACCGTTGAATTGCTTTTGCTGACTTTGATCATAGGGTTATTGAATGGATCTTCATACTTGAGAGGAGTGGAGCTGTGAAGAAAGAAGAATGACAAAGTAAATCAACATATCCAATAAGCAAGCACTGGAAAGCAGAAACGTGAGATTCAGTAGCATGAATCGTGAGAAACTAAGACACAATTTAATACACAAAACCTTATATTAGACAACTGAAATAAGAAAATCGCAAACCACTAAATATAAACTTTTAAGTTATGACTATCTCGAACCATGTACAAAGGCATGATTTGTGAAACCTTCTACAGTTAAATATTGCCCACAATCAGTAGAACCCTAGACTTAATGTCAATGAACAAAAGTTAGAATCATACATGCCTCTTCTATCCGATCTAAGCTGTCCACGGCGGACAAGATCAGCTACAGAGCCAGGACTACTGTAACTTGACTTCCTTGTTGCGTAACCTCTCACCACAGCAACCAACATGGTCGCCACAATGCATAGTCCAATCGTAAAGTTCATGCCAGAAAGTTTTCCAATCTGCCAAAACAGACAAAATGTAGAAGTAAATGTCCTGCAAGGCACCCACCCAATATCTTTGCATGGTAATGAGTGCACTGGAAGTAAAGCTTAAGCATTTGAATAACTTTATAAAAATTTTGAGGGATAAAACTAGAGTTCATCTGAAGAATTTGACCACATAGAGCAGCCAATGGCTCCAAAAGAATAGCAATGCAACTTTATAAAAATTTTGAGGGATAAAACTCAAGTTCATCTGAAGAATTTGACCACATAGAGAGGCCAATGGCTCCAAAAGAATTGCAATGCATCAACCTAGCTATCTGGTTCATCTATTCTTTAACACTGAAACTGTGCAACAAACAAGCTCTAAAGCAGCAATGCACTTCAAGAAAATATAGACATAACGAAAGCATCAGAAAATAATGCACTTCAATATTCTAGGATTAATCATTGAGCATACCAATGCACATGGTGCTAACAATCTCTAGCCGCAGCACTCAATATCAATCGAGGATGCCAAAACCATAAATCTATGTTTCACGGCACTAAATTAGTTACACTTTCCATAATATCTCCTCTTGCAGATAGACTAAAACATTTATTTAACAGAATTTTCAGAACCTTGAATAATTTTTAAATGCACAAGCCCCAATTCTAACCTGGGACTACTTCAAGAATAAAAGAACAAAAGAAAACCTAAAGGCAAGAAGAAAATTACCGAGAAGACAAACACAGGGAGAGAGCCAATTGATTCTTGCAATTTAGTAGCTATATTCCGCTGGGATTTCCCTGCATTATCTTCATCTGATTTTCCAATCACGACGACGTCATTTGGGAGGCGCCTGTCGTCATCAGATTCCACTGCTTTCACCACAAACTTTCTGCAAGCAACTCTCCGGTTCCAGCTCATGCAATCAGAAACCATTCGCAATTCCGGCCGCAATTGAACTTCATCCGACAAACTTCGAACCTTTATCAAAGCGTGCACGAAATGAGAAATGGCAATTGAAGGGAAGAAAAAATAATAGAAGAGAAAATGGAAAAGTCAAATTGTTGAAGAG
Organism: Handroanthus guayacan; assembly: GCA_014898755.1. Taxonomy (NCBI): domain Eukaryota; kingdom Viridiplantae; phylum Streptophyta; class Magnoliopsida; order Lamiales; family Bignoniaceae; genus Handroanthus; species Handroanthus guayacan. The sequence goes on from JACFYI010003850.1 coordinate 419,125, forward strand.
AAAGCAAAGAGCGTCGAAGGGAGTGACTTACAGGAAGCAACGCCACCGCATGAAAGCGCACGGTCCAAATCGAGGCCATTGCTGCTATTACTGTTAATGCTCGGATGGAAAATGGGAAATCATTCTGGCAAAAATGAATTGATCCGAACCGAGCGAGCAGATAACAATTAGGGGCAGCAATATTACTTGGTAGATATTTTCAAACTAAGTGTATGGGACTATGGGCCTTTCTTGAATTAAATGCCTAGCCCGAAGTCCCATTAAAATGGAAGACCCAAGTTACATTTTCGGAGTGGCATCAGCCTGGGTTGGCCCACACTAAACTACGCTAACTGCTGGGTCTGTCGATTAAGAGGATTTTTATCATAATCCAAGCCGAATTTGAGAGTTTTGGGAGGTTATAAATGCAGAACATAAATTACTAACGCAGAGTAATTGAAATTTTTTTATATAAACCGTCACCCCTTATAAATGAGAATTTTTTG
>JACFYI010003850.1:421904-433652 GCA_014898755.1 Handroanthus guayacan
ATACACCTTTCATTTTAGAACAATTGTCATATTTTATTATTTTATAACAATAATCATAAAATTACAAGTTTTTTTGAGGGAAAAAAGTTGAATTGTCAACTTTTATTTGTTTTTAATAGTTGGTAGGCATTATATTTTTGAAAGTTACTTGTATATTTCAAAAAATTTTCAATAAGTTATAGCAACTAAATGACACAAAATTCTTAAAGAAATTATTTGATGTGTCTCCAAGTATATGTGAATCTCTTTCGCCGAGCCCAGTTGCGCAGGCCTGTAACCCTGGCAGGAGCGACGTCCCTTTGGCCGAAAGCGGTTTGTGCTGCATCCTAACCCTAGATCGGGGATCGGTTCGAGGCCGATGGAGGGTACTCAGATCAGATTGGGACGATCCCCGGCCGAGTTAAAAGAGAAAAAAAAAAAAAAAAGTATATGTAAATCTCCCACCTTACATGAACTCACAGTTATAATCATTCAAAGCCCATACAATGTCAAAACCCACTAATTAATATATTTACATTAAATTATATATATTTACATTAAATATATTAATCATATTATAATTGTTAAAAACACACAAATTAAGTACTCATTATACTTTTATATATATATATATATATAACATATTGACTATTTTATTCATAAGCTTCGAATGGGTAATTCACGCTAATATTTCACAAGAGTTCAACATCAATACTACGGTTAAAACTACTATCTCTATTAATGTCATGGTCAATAATTTGTGAACCTTACATATATATGGTCCTTTATCAATCTTGGATTATTGTCTCGGGATCATGATAACTGGTATTTTCAATAACTATTAATTTTTATAAATATTTAATATCATGTCGTTTCTACCACAATATACAATTTGGAATTTCTGTATGCTCTTCATTTAAAATAATAATATGCTTGTGTCATGATTTTGATTAGAAAATGTCCTAAAATAAAATAATGTGTTTTTTATTCCAGTGTCAACATTAGTTAAACTTCTCAACGTTCGAAAATAAAACCCACATATATTCTTAAGAAAAAAAAAAAGGATAATAATAAACTTAAATTAAATTAAAATTGAAACCCACATGGTGGACCATTATTGGGCTGTAGTGGAACTATATGGAGGGCCCCCCATCTTGGGTTGTTGGACGGTTCTTATTAGAAGGGAATAAAATGGTCTCCATAATATATTATTGCACTATCATTTAGTTGGACTGAAGTTATCCTAATAGGTTGGGAGTTGGCAACTTTAGGAGAAGAAAGGTGGATTGTTGTTTCCATTTAAAGTTCTTTCGTGGGGGTAGATCAATTGCCAGGTATATTTTATGATATCCCTCACAATTGTCAATTGTATTATATTTGCATACCATTGGCTATTTTCCTCTTAGGTTTACTAACTAGTATTGCTTTCCACATTCTAGGTGGGATAGCAATGATCGGATTGAATCAGGACTTGAGACTATCTAGTCCTAAATGTGACGGGTCCTAGATAAAGAGATGAGACATTAATGGATTTTGGAGCTTGTTTTCAAGTCTTGACACGTTTAGGATGAAATATGGGAGTTACCTAATTACACGTCTCAAAATCTCTGCCATTTAGATATACATGTATATATACATACTAGTGATTGTCGCACGTGGTTCCCATACACATAATTGAATACTTTGAATATTAAGTGTGATTTGTGCTTATCCCATTCCCGATGATAAAAATTAACACAAGAAGATGTATCCACAATCTAATTCTTTACACATCAATAGGATGTGAAAACATAATTGGATCCAAATGGTATAAACACCTACAAGTTAACATTCACACGAATCCTTGATTTTTTTTCTCTAAACTTCAAGAAAAGCTCAAATACATCAAAATCTTCCCATGGAACTCTTATCTCCAAAAGGGTTCTTGTGCATTGAGATGTCTTTTCTTTTGTTTGATCTAAAATATAAAGAAGAACATTCTAGTGTAAGTTAATCATAAATCAATATTAGAACGGGAAACATCCTTCAGCTCTAGTCATGCTAAGAGTAAAAAATAAAAATAAAAAATAAAATGACATAAAATAAACTAAAATAATAATAATAATAATAATAATAATAATAATAATAATATAGAGAGCCAGGGGGGCGGGAGCGGGGGGTGGGGAATACAGAATTTTATTCAAGAATTCAATCCTTTTCTTGATTTTCCTCATATTTCATGCAAGCCCACAAATGGATTACTTGTTTTAGTTCTAGTACTTGAAATTCTAGAGAGTTTCTTGAAGTTTTCTCTTTGCCATGCTTCATCACATGTTCAGAAGTAGAATAGACAACACAAATTAATTACCACGATATTTACCAATCTATCCGCAGGAAATGGAGAATGCATAAAAATTGAAATTGTATTATTTATACTATATATAAAGCAAGAGGGTTAAATGTAGTTTTTTTTTTTTTTTTTTTTTTTTTTTTTTTTTTTTTTTTTGTTTTTTGGTCCATCATGCTAAATGTATAAAAATAACCCTATTACAAAAAATAATATCAAATTAGTTATGAGAAAATAATAACCTAATATTTTTTTTCTTTTTTGATTTTTTTTTCTATTTCAGTCTTTTCTTCAATTTAATTTTTTTCTTTCCAACTTTTGTATTTATATTTATCTTTTGATCATGTTATTCTACATAATAAATTTAAGTAAAAATATTCTTATTATGAAAAATAAATAAATATGTTTAATTTTGTATACAAAAAATTTAGACATACGTATCAAATGTGCCACAGTTACTAATAGAAGATTGAGAGGGGAGAGCCACACTGGGAAAGAGGTGCCATTGTTTAACATGATTAATTTGTCATCAATAAAGTATTATTGAATTGTATAAGTTTTTTCTTTTCACTTTTATTTCTTTCTAATTCCAGAGGGGTTGGAAGGGTATCTCTTGGGGTTTGGGGCAAGCTCACTTAGTTAGGATTCACTATTTCAAAATAGTATTTCATCACATACTCCTTATCTTAACTACATCTCAAGTACAATGAAGTGAGAGATGAAACATGAATTGAAATAAAAGATTTAAAATAGTGCCCACCTGCTCAAATTTGACATCGCTACTTTTTATTATTGTTTTTCAAATTAAAATACCTCAAAGTTCCATTCAACCGTATAGGCATTTAAACCATGGGTTATAGTATTTCTTGTTATGGATAGCCGTAAGAAAAAGAAATCCAATATCTGTTGTTCATCAAGTTCACATGTGGTGCATAACAAATTGAATCGGTAGATATTTAATCGGATAATACAGAATATAAATTTTTAATTTTAATATTAAATTGTCGCTACATACTTTTATTGGAATAAAACAAATAATCCATCATGTAAATAAGTTAAAAATAAAATGAATTAATCCTAAGAAGACATGGAAATCAACTTGTCCACGTCTTCATGAAATTTCAATGACAAATGAATTAAGCCTAACTAGGTACAAAGATACACGTGTCTATATCTCCACAAATAGGACACGTACTAGCTGCAGTAGAGATTTTTCCAATATTAACTCCCCTTATTTTCTATGTATTTATGAGCAATTAAATTTAAGACTCCAGTTTCTTCTACTAGGAGTAGTATAAGTACGGATCCCGAATAGTAATTACAAGTAAAAAATATCTTATCCCAAATCCCAATAGTAATTTAGAAAGATTTAATCCCTAGTTTCTTCTTCTAGTCTCATTTGGCTAAGGTGGAGTTTATCCTAAATCCTAAATTCCCAATAGTAATTACAAGTCAAAAATATCTTATCCTAAATCCCAATAGTAATTTAGAAAGATTTAATCCCTAGTTTCTTCTTCTGCTTCCATTTGGCTAAGGTGGAGTTTATCCAAATGTTTGTTATGACTCTAAAAGTCGTAGTTTATAAGATGAAATGACATTGTCTCCTTCTTTTTAAAGAAAAGGTGCAGGTTCGATGTAAATCTTTGTTTACTGTATAGTAGACGTATTTGTCGGTCACATGATAATTTATAAAATTTATCTTGTATTTGGTTCTTGTATTTGATTTTTGAAATATATTCATGTAATGATAGTTATGTAATATTTAAATATAATCGTTTCTCTCAAAGAAAAAAATTGTAACTCCAAAATTTTTTTCATGGTTGTCATTTTAAAGAATTTTATCTCTAGTCTTTTGTAACAGAAAACTGTCACGATTTCTCTTTACAAGTCTAAAATTACCTGTTCCATTTAACAACTTCTCCATCTCTTTTATTATTATCAGCACATTTTAAATTCTCTATTCCAATTTCCAAAATTGTTTTATATCATATTTCACATTCAGTGTATTGTGTTCATAAGCAAGTATTGTTTTAGGGAAAACATAATACATTTTTTACACACACACACACATATATATATATAATAAAATAAAAGATATAGTATGTATTTCAACATAAATATATGAGGGAAAAGGGATAAAATATGAATTGAAATAAAAATCCACAGCGACCTAATAATGAATTGCCCTAAGCCCCCAACTGAAAAGTCCAAAAAGATTCAAGCTTTTTACATTTTTTGTATATCTTCCTGCCTTCGGAGAAACCTCAGATTCTAATAATTGGCACGAGTATGATGTGGTGTGTCAGCATAACGAGTCAAAAACTGTCACGTGAAAGCATGGCCACTACTAGATTAAAAAAAAAAAAAAAGGTTGAATATGTGTGATTTAAGATAGATTAGTACACTTGTATTACACAACTCAAATATCTGGGTAAGAAAAAATTTGATATCTTTCTATTAGCCAACAACTGATCGAGACTGCACCCAGAAGAAGTCCAAATCTCAACTAAATAAATTAATAAATCTCCAAACTTTCTGTGGTCCAATGGTATAAGCATGTGGGAATATTTGGCTTGAATCTTCCCTCTAGCTGATTAAGATCTTTTATTCTGATTCATCTTTTATTTACTATTCTATGCATATATATTAGGCCTATTTAATTTTTTTACGATAAAAAATAAGATTGTAAATGGAATAAGTTGATATTCATCTGTACAATAAAATAACAAATGAAATATGATTTTGGATGAAAAAAACTAAATATAATAACAAATGAAATATAAATTGAAATAGAAAACTAAAGTGAGCTGGATTTAATATCAATTATGAGAAAAAAAATAAAAATAACACAGAAAATGTAAAACAAATTGGCAAAATAGCTTATGTTTTCCTCTGGTAGACGCTTCCAATAAATTGGGTGCTGACAATTGCTTGGCAAAACAAACATGATCCGGTGAATGGAAGCTTTGGTTCTATGCATTTTTAAATGCGATTTGAATTATCTGAATTCACAGGAAAACTAAACCACGAAAGTACATACAAAGTTAAACTTATGGTCTAAGTTGCAGCTGTAATTCCTCCCCATTTAGAATGTCTACAAGTGTAACTAAGCAGTAATTATGTATTAATTAATTTAAACTAATTAAGGCAAAAACCCGTTCACATGGTTTTCTGACTGTACGGATGAACAGTTGGCAGCAGGCATGCGGCCGCACTTCTGACAGCGCGCCACCACCAAAATCTGGCGGCACGACGGACACGACGAATGAGACTCTAGCCAGGTGTCAATGCACACGACGTGAAATCCATGGCCACACTGAGGCAGTACTCGTATTTCCTCACCGGCGGCGAACTCCGCTAGACAAATGGCACAGTCCGAGAGCTTCTCAGCCTGTCCGTTATCTTTACCATAGGTCAACTTCGGCAGTGATTTCAGTACCTTCTTTTTTAGGCCTTTGTTGGCGGCCGCCGGCGGAGTTGCGGAGGAAGAGGAGGCTGGGTGTCTACCGATGATCTGGCGGATCCAGGCGCAGCGCGCGACGGCGACGAGTCCGAGCACGCAGATGAGCGCGCAGACAAGCGCGGCGAGAATCACAACGAAGTCGGAGTCGAGAGTTTCAACTTGCGGCGAAGAGTCTTTCGCCGACATCGATTGTGGCTGCGGCTGGTTTACACCGCCGAGGAGACGTGAGCGAGCAGTCATGTAGAGAGAGAGAAAGGATGAGAGACAAAGTGCGTGTTGGGCGTGATTTTCTGCTAAACTTGACCTGTGAAGGCGTAAACGTAGTTTTGGCTTTCATTTCATGTTTTTATATAGAAGAAAATATAAAAGAAAATTAGTTAGAGAAGCAAGTGTTTAACTTACATTTGAATGGCGTCGATCATAAATTTCATAAACTTTCGGGGCTCTTTCTACAATTTTCAGTAATATTTTGCCTTCTTTTTTCTTTTTCTTTTATTTTATTTTCTTTCTTTCTTTCTTTCTTTCTTTCTTTCTTTTTTTTTTCTTTTGTTCAAATAAAGACCAGTATTATATTTACCTGGATTAAATTCACACTTGTATTGTCTTGAGTAATTTTTCTTTTTTCTTTTTTTAAATAAAATATACTGTTTATAAGAGAGGCATGTTAATTATATCTTTAATTTCTTCCAAAGAAACTATGTTGATAATTTTTTTTCAGTGTCTTTGTGGCGATGTATAAGGTCCCCAACAAAGTATTTATTGTGACTAATCAATAGATTTAAATTAAAATTTAATATACATATGGATGTAGGGACCTCAACTAATTAATTAGATATTCATTACATCAAACTATAATTTACAACGCTATTTCATAGTCTTATCAATAATTGTTAAATAAAATTCTTTTTAGTAGTTTGCAACATAAAAAATAATTACTTATTGCCAAAATTGAAAAAATGGAAAATGAAGAGAATTTCTTAATAAAATAATGCTTTTGGAAATATTTTCCATTTAAGTTTCCATTAATTAAAATCAATTTTTCTAACATAATTTTTAATTAACACATTTATTAAATTTGTCCGAAAGAGAGACAGCTTTTATTCAGAAAGCTTAATTTTGAGTTGATTTATTATTATAAAAACTACCCCTATGGTATATATTATATATTTTAAAAACACCTGCATAGTAGAAAAGCAATTCCATTCAAATAGATATCTAAATTTGTTGAATAATACTTGAACATAAATAAAATATTTTATGCACATATTATGTCACTTCTTTGTTTGGTAATAACCATAAAAATTATCTACTTAATTACTGGCGAAAAACTCCATCGGATATTCACTTACATAACTCTATAATGGATTTTGTCCTGTTACAAATGCATTAGTATATGTTTTTCCATTGATTAGTTCTATAATAAAATTGAAGCCATCACAAATTCAACACCAGCACCATCATTCAATACAATTGCTTCCTTTTGAAATTCTTCCATATTTTATGACCAATTCATTCTAAATGTAGTTTATTTGTGATGGATTCCTATGCATCACAATTTTCCCACCAATGGAGTGGCATTATTGTTGTTGTTGTTGTTGTTATTTTGCTTTTAACTTTTGCAGGGGATTGTCCCCAAACTTATTTGAGGACCCCTGCGGCCTCGAGCTCACCTTTCGATCTAAGGTTAGGATGTAGCATAAACTGCCTTCAGCCAAAGAACATTTTTATTATTGTACACATACAATATATATATATATATATTCTCTTTTTATATTTGACGATGCAATTATGCATCTTAAATTTAATCATTATTTTTAACAACAAAAACTGAATTACATTTTTCCATTATATTCACAGTTTAATTTATGATTTTACGCAAGAAACATTATTCGCAAAATTTTAATAAAGCAACCTTTGAACCATCGACTTTTGTATTGCAACTTGGATCTAATGGCACCACCAACCCAACCTATTTCTAAACTTCCATCATCAAATAATTTTCCTGTAGAACGGAAATGATTCCACTCTCAAAATCAACAACTTTATCATGAAGAAGAGATTGTTTGTTTGAACTTATTGAAATAATTTATGAATTTTCACATCTTATATATAAATGTTTGTTATGATTAATGTAGCTAAAATAGAGGTCATGTCAAGATCTCAAAATTAAGTTAGAACTTTATATTTTTCTCTTCAACAAAAGTAAAAGATATTATTATTTTATTTTGATAGCTTATAAATTCTTTTGTACGTATCTCATTATATGTTTTAAAAGGAGCCTATATAAGCTCACTCATCGACCGTCTAAAGTCAAAACATTTTTTTCTACTTGAAAATTAGTTTTTGTTAAATTGGGTTTTACTCATTAATTAAGCAGATTTTAATTACTCAGAATCAATTTCGGGTGAATGAAAATTAATGCTAAAGTTTATCGCTTGATTTCATTACTAGGAAAAAAAAAAGAAGAAGAAGAAGAAGAAGAAATGAGACTATTTTAGTACATTTTAATTTCTCCAATAATTATGACTCTATAGTGCAAAAAAAGATATGTGTACATTTTTGCAAAAGTAACGTTTTTTGGAACACAACCTTTTAAAAACTATAAATAGACTCTCTTAGTTGGCTCATTTTTATGGATTAAATTCATAAACATGCAATGGCACGTGGATTCGTATCCATCACGACTTCATAGCTAATTTAAGCTACAAAGTGCATGGATTTTGTATCCACGTAGTAGCATCGAGAAGCTGCAAAGAAACATGGATTTTATATCCATCGCTTGGTAGTAACTTCATGGTGTTGTAGAATGTATGGATTAATGCCCGGTATCGTGATATAAAAAGTTCGTTACACTTTGAAAATTCGCTATTTCAAGAGATTTGTAGTGGTACTATCTCTAAAAAGTAGTCTTTGTATCTTGGGAGACGATCGCTAGAAAACTGTAAGCACCATGGTGGGGCAAATTCGTCTTAAAAAAAAAAGAGCTCAAGCTCTTGCCTCAAAGTAATTGATGCATATAAAATCACACTAGTCCCAATGATTGTGATTAAACTAGTTTCGACTGTAAAGGTGGATCCATCTATTGTGATCACACTAGCCCTAATTATAAAGACGGAACCCACAATTATGATCACACAAATCTCAAAATAAAAATGGACCCAACAAATTATATCTTAGATTGACCACAATCTAATTTTTGTATGTCGGATCTAACATTTTTTTTTTTTTTTTTTGGTTACAACATAGAAAAGACGGGTAATTGCCGTAAATTAGTTCCTTCAATTGAACCAATAACCACAACCTCTATTGCGGTTTGGAACTTGCAATTATAGCCTTGAATTCACATTTATAAATTTTAATATATATAATCTATCACTCAGATATCTGTTATGCTTAGTAAAAATATGAACCTGATATTTAAAATACAAATATTAACATAAATGTATTTCAAAGATATATTAACCAGAAACTGTTAACCTGCCGTTACTTATTATTGAATAAAAATGATCGATAGATCATATAAAGTGATTATTTTAATCAAATACTTGATTATTAATAACAATTCATTAAGACCCTGTTTCATACCCCAGATTAGGATATATTAAATTTATAATAGAAAATATTGAAAAAATTAATAATACACACACACACACCCCTATCTTTATAGTTTAACATATGAATTATATCACCATAGGTTATAGACCTCTAAAAGTCATCACAGTACACTACGTAATATATATTGATTGACACACTAGCTATAGAATTTAGTCAATTTTCCTAACATAAAGAATAATACGATAATTAGGTCGAGCTAATTCATGCAAAGCTACAATAATTATCTCTGAAAAACATAGTTAACTCCAGAATTTGGATTCCAAGGAGTTATGCACTAGCTTTTATTATGTTTCACTAATATTTTATTAGTGTATCAATCAAATATGCCTTGCACGAAAATAATTAATAATTGCGTAGATTAATACTTACACGCCTAGTAGAAAATCAAGTCCTAAACCTAACAATTGTGGGTCTTCTTAATTTCAAATATAAGTGGGTATGATTAGTCAATGAAAATATGTTGGTGACATAAGTAATGAAAATAATAAACTAACTTTCTTTCTAAAAGAACTTTTATACGACTCAAATTTGTGAAAGTTGTAGTCCAAAAGGGATTGGTTTGCCAATCATTTTAATAGTTGTCTCTTGTCATTATAACACTTACCTTACATGGTCATTGTCTACTAAAGAAAGGGAGAAGAAGTAAGCTACTACATATGAATAGGGATAGATGTGGATTGCAAATAATTAGAGGATTTTATTTTAAGAAAAATAATGATTTAAATGAATCTAGTTGGCTTCCCCCTACCTTAGTCTTCTTTCCCCTTTTGTGTTTCTTGTTAATTCATCACACATGAGAAGTTGGAAGGTCGAATATGCAATTGCACCAATTGAGAATTTGTTGATGTGAGCCAATCAAAAATTAAAGTCTTCACTCTTCACATGCTAAGTATACATTAGGTTTATGAAGTGGATCCTTGACCAAAGTAATGAAAGAAATTTCATTCTACACAACATAATCTAAAAAAATCGATATAAAATTTTAAATGTGCTTTTATTATAAGGGCAAAGTTGTCCAAAGTCCAAAGACCGCTCTGTGAACGATTGCGTAGACCTGAAACCCATTCTAAATCCGCCTAAATTTAGCCCCAGATTTGGTGGGTTAAACGTATCGAATCTGCAAGACGCACATCAATACCATCCACTAATCTAATTGCTGCATATTCAGAGAGAAAAAATCGATTCTTACAATTTCAACATGTTTAAAGTCAAATAGATAATTTTCTATTAATTAAAAACAGTATTGTCATAATTAAAAAAAAAAAAAACACATTTAATAGTTTATAATCTCTTACTATGATTCTTATGTCACTTCAATAGCTTTATATTTAGTTTGAAAGTTCATCTAGAAACAAAATGTTTTGATAACTTTATGAGAACCTAAAATGTTTCAAATTATTGTTAGGAAAATTATATATAAAAATATGAAGTGAATATTGAAATTGGAGCTTGAAACCAAATTAGTTTGGGTCAAATTATATGTTAAGAGATATATTATATACATGTGTGTGTGTGTCTATATACATATATATGCATTACTTTAATATTTGAATGTATGCCAATTTTGGTTGGATCCATATAATAAAGTGATTATGAAATTGGCATCAAAGAAGCATGAGATTCTGTAAATGTGGACTTGTCCCACATTTGCTTTGATAAAAAAGCAAGTACAATTATATGGGTATAAGTACTTATAGAATGTTGGCATAACTAAGAAACACATGTTGTGTGCACCGATCATGCATGTTGCTGCCCGCCCATCCCAACCCATGCTCGGCCTATAGGCAATTTATCTCGGGTTAATCTTTTTGTTAAAAGTTTATATCAAATTTAAATAGTTGTATTTTAAAATTTTAAAATTCAAATTTGAACATTACTGCTGCAAGTTTACAGATTGAAACTGTAAAATTGTTTCTAGATTTGCTCTCCTTCAATCCTATAAACTAAAATGTTTTGCATTAAAGGCGATGAATTATGGTGCTTATCGCCTTGTCCTTTCCTCATATGTGTGAGCAACTTACACTTCAACGACATTAGACAAACCTCATAATTAATATAGATTATGTGTTTTCTCATGTTAGAGTAGTACCCTATAGCCAATTAGGTTTTGGCTTATAAAACTGCTCATATATAAACGATTTTATTTTTCCAATATAAATTGTATGACCATCTTCTTCATATTTTCAAATATAGTCTCATCAACAAGAAATATGGATGAAGTCCTCTAGATCATATAAAGTTATTGAGCTACGTCATGCATGTGATGGTAATTATGAAATTAGTCTCTAGAAGTCTTGATCTTAAACTTTTCAAGTCATAGAATCTTTAACACGAGGACATCTTAGATTCGGATAGACTTGCACTA
>JACFYI010003851.1:116393-145561 GCA_014898755.1 Handroanthus guayacan
TGTCGATCACCCCTTCATTGGGATATAGATGAGATCAAGAGCACCTCAAGCTCAAAAAAGGATGCATTGCGATCTAAGTTGATACAAGAAGCCATGGATATGGTTCAAATCATCAAGAAGAACATAAAAAGGGCTCAGGATCGCTAGAAGAGCTATGCTGACAAGCGTAGCAAAGATTTGGAATTTAACATGGGAGATCGAGTGTTTATGAAAATTTCTCCCAATAAAAGAATTCGGAGAATGGGCAAAGCTGGAAAGTTAAGCTCTAGGCATACAGGACCATTCGAGATCTTGGAATGAATCGGTCCTGTAGCGTATCAATTAGATCTTCCGCCGAACTTAACAGGAATCCATAACGTATTCCACGTATCTCAGCTACGAAAGTACTAACCTGATCCGTCGCACGTTATAGAACATCTTGATATACCTCTCCAGAGCGACCTCACTTTTGTAAAACAACCCGTACGTGTCCTAGATTTCCAGGTTCGTGAGCTTAGAAATCATAGAATACCACAAGTTAAGGTGAATCAGAAAGTAGAAGAGACTACGTGGGAACGTGAAGACGAAATGCGGAACAAGTATCCTCCCTTGTTCGAATAAGGTATGAATCTGGAGACCAGATTCTTTTAAGGGGGGGAGAGTGTAACACCCGAGAATTCCCTAAATAAAAATTTAAATCGTCAATTTATCAAAAATTTATTTGATTTCAAAATCGAACTTCATTTTAAAATCAAAACACATTTTGTGCATACGAAAATATTTTGAACAAATACATTTCAATTTCTCGTCACAATTCGATCTAGAAACGAGCTCAAACACCCATGAAACAAGCCCAAAACATAAGCCCAATGTCTAGCCATTATTGTTGACCAAAATGTAGCTCAATTGAAATTCAAAATAAAAGAAAAAGGAAAGAATTCTGCAGACAAGAGAGCAGCCGCAACAGCAACCATGGATGGGAAAATCCCATCCATCCATCCTACAATGTCTTTCAAAGCCACCCTACCTAGCTCTCTATGCTGGAAATTATTTTGAGGGGTTTAAAGTTATGGATTCTTGTATTTTGGCCCCGAGTTTCTTCTATAAATAAGCCATAATTGTTCCAAGAAAATCTGCAGAAAACTTAACACTCTCATCTTCCAACTCTTGCATTCATAAACGTCATATTACGCTCTCACTTCTCAAAATCGATTTCAGCACTTAAAAGGGGATTCTAGGAGTGTGACTCTCACTCTAACACTTAGTAAGTGGCCTTAGACTTGTGGTTTAAGAATGGTTAAGTGATATATATGATAGTGTTTGACATGAATGTATATATGGTTATAGGTGTGATTGTAAGTTTGGATAACTTGCTGTCATTCAAGGATTTAGCTATAAGAGGTAAAACTTATGGCATCTCCTCTTCTTCATGAGCATGTGTTTCGGTTTTTCCTTTCCTTGATCAAGTATGGTTTGAGTTATTGAGCGCTTGATGCCATTGATATGTGGAGCATGAGATCCTATGATGTTATGTTGTTATTCTTGCTTTTCCATGCTCAAATCCTTGATTATGTAGATCCCATGCTAAATAAATCATTCTTGACTCTTACATTGATGTGTGAGATTGAGTTTTGAATAATGGACCGTGGACTAAGAGGAGAAACAAACTAAAAATTTGATTAAAAATAATGGATATGGACAAAATCGTATGTTTTCACGTTGAAACGATCTCTTGAAAGATTTCAAAATCAAAACCCGAAACAATGATTTATAAATATTTTAACGTATATGAGAACCTCAAAAATGTATTTTTGAATCAAAAATTCGAAGTAAATCAAAAGACAAAAAATCAGAATTTAACCTGAGAGTCAGCGCTCGAGCGCACGTTGAGCGCCAACTCTCGGACCAAAGTCCATTTTTTTCCAGTGGCTTGGGTGCCCCAACGCCTAGCCACGACCCAAAATTTATGTTTTGGGCACTCAGGTGCCTATTTGCGCGCCCAAGTACCCATTTTCGATTCCAACTTGGTTTTCTTATTTCTAAACCTTATTTTATGTCACGTAAAGTCCATATCCGATCTTTCTAACTTAATACAGAGTTTTGAAACGGAATCCCTCTAGTCCTTAGTTGAATTTCCAAAATGATTGATTGATTGAACACGTTTTGCCCTATTGAAATGCTATTTGATATTGTTGGCATTAGAACGTTATGCCTTGCCGGCTTATTGATTGATTGATTATCTATTTCATTCTAAGCCATACGATTTATTGATTGTGGGCCTTTGTGGGGTTTCTTGGGGACCGAACTTGGGCAGTATCGGACTGTCGACTAGGACCCTCGAGCCCCTGATTATTGGGTAGTTCGGATGAATTTTGGAGGTAGAATTCTGCAGCACTACCCTAAGCATATACGTCGACTGTGCTTTTTGAATTGATTGAGCTCATTCGGGAGTTGAAGGGATAAGGCGAAATGTATATGTTGAATATATAAGGGTGATAGACCTACCAAAAGATTGTTTCAGCCTATTAACTCGAATGTGATAATTGCTCTGATATATATATAGATATGTGTATTGATTGTGTTGATCGTTCTGAATTGCTATCCATATCACATTCCTGTATTGTTAGTAATATGCTCATGTTCCTTGAAATTCTTATCCTCGTTTGCATGTTATAAGTTTTACTGGGTCAGTAAACTCATGACCTTATTTAACATGTAGGTTCTTGAGCTTTGAACAAGTGATTGATTGAAGCTTGATAGATTGCATAGCTTTATTTGAAATTGTAATCTCCATTGTATTTTGGCTTAATCTATCATTCGGACTTGTGGACTTAGTTTGTATTTTGGATCAAACTTTTGTATATGGACTTTAGAAATGTATAAAATATTTGGATTATATCGATAAATTAGATTGCCCTATATATTCGAACTCTTGGAATATAATAGTATGTTATGGAACTTAGTTTGGACGAATGTATCGATATTTTGGAATTTAATTTGAATGATTGTAATGTATTAGCTCCGGAATCGATTTTTAAATGTATTGGTTCTTGGAATGTATAGAATGCGAGTGTCGCACCTCGGGTCTCGGGTCCGTACATCCCCGGGATTTCGGGGGCGTCACATCCATTAACATAATACTAACCCAAAGGTGCACTACAAAAACATCTAACATCTAATTTGAGTGACAAAAAGTTTACGGGATAATATAAAGATTGTCTATTAATAATAGGTATTGAGTTATAATGACTTTCATTTTATCAATACTATATGTTTCATGCGATAATAATTTTTGTTTTGTCACTGTATAGGTCAATAGTAATAAAAAAATTTGTGCTTTAAATTGTAAACAATTATGTTAGTTGGCAATATAGTGAAAATTTTATTGTCACCAGATTGTCACTATAAAAATAGCATAATTGTCGATGGTAACAATATAAAAACACATTTTTATCTCTAAGAGTTTATTAAAATCATTTCTGTGACAAAATATAATTATTTGTCACATTTTTAAATAGGATTAGTGAAAATTTTCATATGGCCATATAATTTTTTGTTATTCATACTATATTTGTTTCTAGTGGGGTTAGGGTGTGTAAAATGGGAAGAGCCCAATCAAGTTAAGGATCATCTGGGAGAAAAATACCAAACTGATCATGTGTGATATCCCACATGGGAAATTCAAAGAAGTAGTCACCACTATATAAGCATTGGCCAAGGAATCTATGTTCAACTATTGGATATCCTTTTTGAGCGAGTTGTTTAAAGTTCAATTTCAGGTTGCATACAGTAAATTCTCAAGTCAATCTCACATCATGGGCCCCTGTGCCTGGGGCGTGACAAATGGTATCAGAGCTGACCATTCGTTGAAGGGAGCTAATGCTATGCAAGGTAAAGTGCTACGCGTATGGGAGCCACCTCTTGAGCCTACAGGAGCCTGTGGGGCAAAGTGCTACATGCGCGAGAGCCATCTCTTGAGCCCGTAGGAGCCACCTCTAAAGTCCCAACGTCTGGTGGGCAGTCCTAGGCTCTGTTATATTACGACGAGGACGTCGCGCTCTGAAGGTGGGGTGATTATGATATCCCACATGAGAAATTCAAAGAAGTAGTCACCACTATATAAAGCATTGGCCAAGGAATCTATGTTCAACTATTGGATATCCCTTTTGAGTGAGTTGTTTAAAGCTCAATTTCATATTGCACACAGTAAATTCTTAGGTCAATCTCGCGTCTTGGGCCCTTGGGCCTGGGGCGTGACATCATAAGTGGGGTAAAATTCATTTTGATCTCTAAGGTTTTATATTAATTGCAAAATAGTCCCCGTATTTTTAATTTGCTTCAATTTTATCCCTTTAATCAATCTCCAACAGCAAGTTTTGATCAAAAATAGTAAAATGACCAAAATACCCTTGAACTACCTTTTGGTTAAAATTCATTTTTATCCTCAAAATTTCATATTAATTGCAGAATAGTCCCTGAGACGATTGCCCCTTTGTGTCACATGTTAGGACAAAATTGTTCTTTATACCACATAAACATTTAAATATATACTCTAATATGTCTTGAGCAATTTATATCCTAGATTCAATTCAAAATCCTTCATTAACTTTTTTTTTTTAATTTATAATGTAGAAAAAATGTAATTAATAATTTCAAAAACTATAGTAATAAATTATTACAAAACAAACTAAAATTTTAAAGATTTAAATTGAAAATAGTTATTGACTATCAAATGAAAGAATTTCAACTATTATAGGACAGAGTTAAATAAGTATCTCTCCCTTAAAAATTAAATTCAGATATATATATATATATGTGTGTGTGTGTGTGTGTATATATATTTTAAAAAATAAATAAATAAATAAACACATATTTCATTAAACCTTGTATTTTTATTGTCTTGAATAAAAGAGGATCCATGTATGATTGTTCCATTAAAAATATTAAAAATTATGTTAATGAAAATATAGTTATGTACACTACATATAAAGCATGATGCTTAGAACTAATCATGTTGATTGTATATTTTCACGTGTCATGCCTAAAATACACTTTAATATTAATTTAGCTTAATAATCAATCACAACACAGTGAAAAATTATTAACTTACTGATTTATGTGTTTATATTAAATTACATGTATATTCAAATTAAATATATTGATCATATAAATATCCACAAATCAAGTCTACATTGTATCTAATATATATGAAATTTATATTAACCATTTTATGCATATACATATATTAACTATTTTATGCACATACATCAAGTGTGTAATGGACAACAAGTTGAAATTTATCCAACAGAACTCAACAGATGATTTAGATATATAATTAATAACTTAATTTTTTAAGTTAAACAATTAAAAATAAATTTAAATTTTTGTGTATTGGTTACACTCATTTACTGTGTAGTTTCAAATTTTTTATTAATTTAGTTACATAATATTTTTGTAAATTATACTTAATCTTTTATTATTAATAAAGAATTTAAAATAGTCAAATTATATTAAAAATATATAGATTACATGATCTAATGAGTAATTTTGTCCAAACATTTAATCCAAGGGGGAGAGTGTTACAATTACTAGTTTAGATGTGAATGAGACATGTTTTGGATAGTTGAGAGGCCAAAAAATATTTTACCAAAAGATAGTTCAAGGGTATTTTGGTTATTTTACTATTTTCAGCCATAAATTATTGCTAGATAGTGAACAAAAGGGATGAAATTGAAGCAAATTAAAACTACAGGGACTGTTTTACAATTCATATGAAACCTTAGGGACCAAAATAAAATTTACCCATCATGAGTGTGGAAAGAGTTCAAATCAAAGAGAAATAATTTAAGAGTCCAAATATTGAGAATTAACATAGATCAAGATTGCAAATACTTTTCCTGTCCCGTGAGGAATGCACTTTATATTATCTAATTCCGATCATATTTATATATTCTCTAATGGAAAAATTGCAATTTTAGTCCCTCAACTTTTACCAATCTTGATTTTGGTCCATTTTATTTTGGGGTTAGTAGATTTAGTCCATTCTCTTTTAATTTTTCGCAAATTTGGTACAATTTTTAGCAATTCTAGTCCATCGGGCTTTAAATTTTGAAATTGAACCCTCTCAAATCCCAGTCAGTCTTAATTGGGCTTAAAATTGCGGGATTTTTTTGCCATTTGTCAAGCCCACACCATGTCAATATTTTTACATGCCAGGCGAATTAAAAAAAATGCTGACTTCATTTTCCCAAATTGAGAAAAAAAAAAAAAACCTGAAAATCTAATATTAAAAAAGACACTAGAATTGAGGGGAAAAAAAGAAAACTGATAACAAAAATTGGTGAAAAAATAACACAGATCAGAAAATCTAAACTTTTTTTTTTTTTTTTTTGATAAATATAAAAAAATCTGAACTTGAGATGCGTTTCTTCAAAGAAAATCTGTGAAACACCAAATCAAACCAACTTGCAACCTAAAATATGAAGAGACAGAGGTTATATTAATCCCAAAAAGGCGGAAGAAAAAGGAGGAAACGAATTGTGAGAGAAAACTCTAAACTCATAATCCTTTTCAAAATTCCATTGATTAAGTCAAAAGATTTCAAAAAGAAATCGTCAAATCTGAGAGAAATCTTCAAATGTGAGAGAGAGAAATTCCAAAATCTAAGTGAGAAGTCCCAAAATATGATAGAGAGTCTCCAACACCTGAGTGACCAACGTGGCGAGCTATTCAACTCCGATTACAAAACCACCGGCCAAGAGGTGAGCGTGAGAGGAAGCCACTGGTCAAAGCTGGGAAAATCGTTAAAATTGGAATCAGAGAAGGCGAAGGTTACCTATGTCAATCTATATATGCACACAACCATAAGAAAATTCTCCATATCAAGAAGAAATGAAGGAAAATAGTTAAAATTTGTTTGATACTCTTTTCTTGGAAATGAAGAGAAAGGCAGGGTTAGGGGTAAGAGCAAATCAAAATTAAAGGAAGGAAAAAAGGGGGGGAAAAAAAAAGAACGAAGAAGAAGAATGAACAGAGGGAAGGGGCACACAGGCTTTTTAATTTTTCAAGTCAATATGAAAGGTGTTTTTTTTTCTTAAATAAATATATAATATCAATTAGCCATTTTCTCCCCAAATTTTTTAATTGACGTGGCTTTTCCATTAATGATGTGGCACTAGAGTTGCCAAATGGCACAAAAGCCCCAAAATTTCAGATCAATTACAAGGAATAAGGGTGGGCTTGATTTCAAAATTTTCAGCCCGAAGGACTAAATTGCAAAAAAATGTACTCAATGTGTAATAAATTAAATTATAATGGATCAAATGTGATAATCCTGAATCAAAATGTACCAAAATCGAAAGAGGCAATAGTTCAGGGACTAAAATTACAATTTTCCCATCCTGTAATGAACGATAAAAATAGCACTGCAAGTTCTTCTTCTTTTTTTTTTCCCTTTTTTTTCTTTCTTTTTCCTTTTTCCTTTTTTCTTTTTTTTCTTTTTTTTTTCTTTGCCTACCAGCTTTTTTATTAAACAATTGTTCCCAGAGCACTTCGGATTCCGTTTCCATCCCGACTCTGTAGTGCTTTTAACTTTGAAGTGATCGCATTGCTTAAATTGATTGAAGTCTTAAAATCTTCTACGTGTTGAAAGTGTTTCTTTGCTATACTTCAGTCAATCATTGGAAGAATCTCATGGTTAGAAGGCAAATTTTCATCCATTCCTTAGTCAAAATCATTCATTTTTTTGTTTAACTATTATATATACATATATTTATATACACACAAATACACCGGCGCCATCATACTGCATCACTTTGTTCGAAACAAGTTTAGATTTATCCAAGCAAACAACAACTATAACAAAATTTCATCAATTAGAATGCAATAATTTCTGCAAAGTCATATTAGGAGACACAATTAAAATACAAACACCTTCAAATCGATAAAAGAAAATCTTAATGCTTTTTATTTTACGTAAGGAGATTGTATCACCAAGTTGACATGATTTGTACTAATTATATCCAATACCCAACATAAACAAGTTGTTAATTTCTCAAATAGGACTTACAGAATTTGCATATCCTTAATTAGTTAGAAACATGCATGTGAAAGAGGAAAGGAAAGAACAAGAAAATGTGAAAGGATGTCATTGACTCAGCCAGCACGTGAGATGAAAGCCATATGAGTTTGTCATCCCGTCCAATCACCGGCCACCTTATGGTATTCATAGTGAACGCGGGCCCACTTGACTAATTTCCACACATTTATTATTTTATAACGACTTTTGTCATATAAGAATATGTATGGATATCTTCTCACTGTAAAGAGATACCTTCTTTATTTGGGATTTTCCCATAGGTTTTCTAGTCACGCTATTAGTTTTTATGGTGGTATAGCTGTTAGATAATACTTGTATTAGCTTAATTTGTTTCTTGAATAATTTGCACAATATTTAGTTAAACAATTTTCTAATTTGATCTCGATTATAATGTATGTTGTTCATGTCTCTATGTTTATATTTGTATCCAAATATGGAAAGTCTAACTTTATTTGATGAGATTTTATTTTCATGAAATGACCTCTCAATCAAAGAGACATATTTCAAAATGCAAATAATATAATTCCTTTTGAAAGATAAATCTTTTGTTAATATAAGAAAAAACTTCCCCAGCCTAGAGTTTTCACCCCCAGGACGAGTTGTTATAAGGGAAGGGGAATTAAATAACCAATACATAACACATATATTCCATTAATCACAAAATTCAAACTCACTATTGTACATACAACATAGATATTATATCAAGGTGAATACAAAATCGCAAATTCAAAATTTCTTTACAGGACTTCTCAATATATCTAGCGTTCTTCCTTTTGACCACAACTTACACCTGCTAGTGTATAGTTGAAAACATCAGTCCGAAAAACTTAGTAAAATTTATGATTTGACCTAGGTGTGACATGTGTTATTAGAAGAGATATCAAATGAACTATATAGAATAGAGTGCCAAAAATTATGATAAGAAAGTCAACAAAGTAGCATCAATCAATATGAATTCAAATCATAATAATCATTCTTGTATAACACACAATTTAAGTCAAACAACCATGCAATATCAAGCTGAATGAGTTATTCGGTGGATCTTTACCAT
Organism: Handroanthus guayacan; assembly: GCA_014898755.1. Classification (NCBI taxonomy): domain Eukaryota; kingdom Viridiplantae; phylum Streptophyta; class Magnoliopsida; order Lamiales; family Bignoniaceae; genus Handroanthus; species Handroanthus guayacan. The sequence continues at coordinate 125,522 of JACFYI010003851.1, forward strand.
TATTTCTCTATTATCAAAATAAATAATTCCTTATCCCTCGAGTTTCTCCCTCGAGTGGCCGCTTGGAGGGGAACATAATTATTATTATTTTGACACGGTCAATAGCGTGTTATGAACCAAGCTCCTAGAACGCTTATCTTCAGGCAATCGTGAAACCATCCAACAAGTTGGAAAGCCATGCAGGAGATTACCGTTAGTCCAATGTCGCTCGGTTCTCTTACTGGTGATTTTCGGTGTCCAATAACATTTGCATTTCAAAGGCTAAACAAAATTTTATATCATTACAATAATTCATTGATCGATTCATGGCTTTTAATCAAATAAATTACACTTGAATTCACATGACATAGGATTATAGGCATGAAAGGAACCAAAAAAAAAAAAAAAAAGACACTGGTTTGGGCAAAGCAGCACCCGTTTTGGGCACTGCAGCATCCAAACCCAAAATAACGCCCAAACCAGGCATGGTCATGCCTATCTAAACATTTTTTTTTAAATTGGAAAATTTATGGCTTTAAAAGTAGTTTGGTAATATAGTTGAGTAATCTTAAAAAATCAAGGAATTTTAGGAACATAAAGGTTCATGGAACCAAGTTTAGGGTTTGTTACCAATTTTAGGGTTTTGTGGAAGAACTAAACAAGTTCATGCTCCTTAAATCAAGATTTCATGGAATTCAAGAAATCTAATAAGTTACATGAAGCAAGGCATATGGAGCAAAGAGAGTTTGCAAGCCATCAAAGATTATAATTTAACGGAACCATAAATTTTACCTCTACCTCTTCCTTGACAATTAGGGTTTCTAATCCACCAATAGTTACACTACCAAAATGATTTCTTACCTACCTCACAACTCCAAATATTTTCCAATTATATGGAGGAAGTAGAAGAGAAATTTAAGGGTTTTGGATGAGTGAAGGATGTAGTAGTTTTAGGATTTAGTGTGCAAGTGCGTATAATTTAGCAAAGTACCCAAGTGAAATTGTGAGTTAAGTATATGAAGTGTGAGTATTTTTTTAACCTCCCATTTATAGAAGAAGAGGAAATTGAGTGAGAATTAAAAAAAAAAGTTGAGGATGAGAATGTGGCTTCATAAGTTTTTGCCAAGAGGATGGTGATGTGTCTTCTTAATGTTTAGCTAAAAAAGTAGTGATGTGGCTTCATGATTTTTGCCAGCAATTCCATTTTTGGTAATTTTTTTTTTTTTTTTTTTGTGGTTAAAAATGAATTTTTATCCTTTCAAAGGTGGTATGGCTTCATGCTCTATTGCCAAGGAGGTCGTGATATGGCTTCATATTGTAATGCCACCTAGAGATGTCAAACGGGCCGGTCCGGGCTAGCCCGGCCAGCAAAACCGTTTGGCCCGAGTTTAAACGATTCCGGGCTTAAACGGTTCGAGTGTTAAACGGGCCGGTCCGGGCCGGTTCGAAAATGTGTTTTGAGAGGCCCGGCCCATAACCGACCCTGCTAATAATAGGTCCGCGCCTAAACGGGCCCGGGTTAAACGGGCTGGGCTAAACGGTCCTTAAACGGTTCGGGCCGGGCCAACCCTTATATTTATTTATTTTTTAATATTTACACTCTAAATTTCCTCATTGTTTTTATTTTTCCATTTTTTGAAATTTTTTTTTTTAAATTTAACCGGGCTTAACTGGGTTTATACGGTCCGATTCAGAACCGGACCGCATACGGATCCGGGCCAAACCGGTTTCGGTTCAAGCGGCTTTGCGGTTCGGGCCGGTTCTGGGCCCAAAAATTTAGGCCCAGTATGAACCTACATCCGGTCCGGTTATAACCGGCCCGCTCACATTTTATAAGTGGGCTGGGCCGAGCCGGTTCCTTAGGTGGGCTGGGCCGGTCCTGTCCGGGTAGCCCGACCCACTTTGACATCTCTAATGCCACCCAATTCCCACATGGTGAAATTTTCATGGTTAAGAATGAATTTACCCCTTTGAAGGGGGTTTGGCCACCTTGTTATTTTATCAAAAATTTGGAAGAATGTATGATGTAAAAAGATTGGATGGTTTTAGGGTTTAAAATGAATTAGAGGATTTTGTTAAAAAGATTGGATGGTTTTAGGGTTTAAAATGAATTAGAGGATTTTGTATAACAAGTTTTTTAGGATGAGTTTAACAATTTCAAAAGTTGTAGAAAATATTGTTATACAAGTATATAATTTTATTAGTGGAGTTAGAGAAATTTTACGGGATATTACACTCCCCTCCTAAAAGAATCTGGTCCCCAAATTCTCTCCTATACTACGAGCAGTAATAAAGTCCTAGGCTCTAAAATAAATAGGTCATACCTGTTAATCAAATAGATGGGAATATCTATCTTGCATTTCTCACATTCCCATTTGGCTTCCTTGACCCTTCGATTTTTCCATAGAACTTTGACTTGAGGAATTTTTTGATTTCTAAGTTCTCAAATTTGAGGGTCAAGTATACGTGCAGGTTGCTCGATGTAAGAAAGATCACTCTGAATAAGTAGTTTACTTTGATTAACTACGTCTAACAGATCAGAGTGATACTTTCATAATTGGGAGACATCAAACACACCGTGAGTCCCAGTAAAGCTCGGTGGTCATACGCAACAGGGTCTACATGCTCCAAAATTTCAAAGGGTCTTATTAATTGAGGAGCTAATTTCCTCTCTTTTCCATCCTTGGAATTCCCTTGTGTGGTGCAACTTTTAAAAAACTTGATTCCCCACTGCAAATTCCAAATCCTTCGACGTTTATCGGCATAGCCCTTTTGATGGTCCTGAGTCATCTTCATGTTTTGCTTAATAATATGAACCTTGTCGATTGCATCCTGTATTAGTTCTGGCCTTAAACTTTCTTGCCTCTCTGTTGAAGTAGCCTTTACCTCATCTAAGTCCCAATGTAGTAGAGATCGACACTTTCTACCATAGAGTGCTTCATATAATGCCATTTTGAAATGAGGTGTAGCGCGTCAAACCTAGAGCTTCTACACATAGGTCGAGTTGATACCAAAGTGATATCAACACAACATATACTATAACATTTGCATTTTATTACATAACATCCAACTAGTTGTAGTACATTCTTTTAAGGATTTACAACAAAATGAAAAAAAAAAAAAAATCTTTTTAACTAAAGATTCCTTTGCATTCTTTATGACCTAACCTGCAAAATATTTGAAACGTAAGTTTCGACGAACTTAGTAAAATTTATGGATATATTAGAATAACAAGAGTAACAAAACAATAAACAAGGCAATAACAGCGGAATAAATTGAAATAAGTGAATTAGTTATTTGGTGGATCTGTTACCTTTATTACTTCACAATTATCCAAAGTACCTTTATTCCTCCAATTTCACTCTCAAGTGACCGCTCAGAGGGGAATACAATCAATAAGCACAGTTGACCGCGTGCCTCAGATCAATCCCTTAGAAAACGTATCTCCTGACGATCGTTCACCTATCCAGAACTTGCAAAACCCTGGAAGAGACTAACTGATGGTCCAACACCACCCAACCGTCTCTGCGATGGTTCCTAGGCTCAACAATATTTTATTTAAGGTTAAATGGAAATACGTATGAAATTTCACAAAAGTTTATTACTCGAGGCAACATTTGGAATAAATTCATCAATGAATACTTTGAATCGCATAATACGATCGAATTAAGCTCGAAAAGATTTGAAAGAGGTGAAGAAAATAAAATTTTAGCTACTAGACTGTTTTGGGCGTGCGACTGCATAATTTTTTTTTTTTTTTTGTTAATTTTGAAATTTCGATAGTTTTAGAATAAAATTTATTTTAGGATAAAATAGATCAGATTCTTCTAAAATTTTAGGAAAAATTTGGATTTGAATATTTTGAATTTATGGTTTAGGGTTTGAAGTTAAAATGGGGCTTATGATCATCTAAACAAGAACAACATATAAATTTGGACACAATCACCACAGAATCAAGAAAGTTTACCATGATTTCAAGAAACAATAATTGAAATTAAAGATTCAACAAGAAAATTGGTAAAGCACAACATAAATTTTACTTGAACTTTTTAAGCTTTTCTTATAAAATTTCCAAGCTAATTCCTCACCTTACCCTTTTTCTCAATTCCAAATTTGATCTCTGTAGAAGAAAACTTGAAAATTTTAATGGCTAAAAGTTGAAGATTTTGTGTGTGCGTGCATAGGCGGTTGGTGCTTTTGTGTGTGTGTGTATGTGCGATGTGTGTTTTGTGTGTATGTGGAAAAATGGCAAGAGTTCTCTCCTATTCTTATGGGTGGTTTGGGCGGGGTCACCCGACACCTTGTAGTTTGTCATTCCCTCAAAACTGGAACCTCTTGATCTATTATCTCCGCCTCCACCATTGGCCTTGCTGGCATAAGCTTCCATTCCACTTTAATGATTACTCGCTCCATGGGGATGTCAAGCTAATCGAACATTTCTCCTTCTCGTCTCGTCTTGGGTGCTCCAAAGCAACCTATCTATCCACCGCCTACTTCGACCTCCCAGGATTATGCCTGTCTATTCGTCTAGGAAACAAAACTAGTCCTCAAATGCTCTTGAGGCATCCATTTCATGCTATACATTGTGTCAATAATCTTTTTCATGGTTTCTTCATACTGACTTTGCAAATCCCAAGTTAGGTGAGTAAAATATAAGCAATTATGGGTGGCCTGCTCTCTAAATTCAATAAACCTGCCATGACACATTCCTGCCAGATGTTAGATCTCTCTTTGCACCCATTTTATATATTCCTGGTGCTGTTGACATTGCATTAGGTAAGCCTATTGCCACATCAATATCTTTAAATCTGTTACTGCAAGCTTTGCCTCACAATCTCCTTCTGTGTATCTTCTGACCCGGCCATTTATTACTTACCCCATTCGAGCTACTTCCCGTTACTCTCTAGGTATCTACTTTCTTTTCACCTTTATCCATTTTAACATATGCTTATATATTCACAAAGAATCATGTTAGATTAATAACTTTAAATATTCACAAGATACAAATGTGATAGCTTAACCTACAATACTCTAAAAGATTCTATAATTTCAAATTTCCTAAACTAAAACTCTAATACTACTCTATAGTGCCTCGAGCCCAGGGCTTCCATTCCTCGAACGAGCTGCTACCGTGGAAGGGGAGTTAAATAACCAATACATAGCACATATATTCCATTAATCATAAAACTCAAACTTACTATTGTGCATACAACATAGGTATTGCATCAAAGTAAATACAAAATTATAAACCTAAAATTTTTTTGCTAGACTTCTCCATATATTGAGTGTTCTTCCTCATGATCACAACTGAACCTGCAAGATGTATAGTTGAAAATGTAAGTCCAAAGAACTTAGTAAAATTTATGGCTTGACTTGGGATTGGACAAATGTTATTAGAGGAGATATCAAATGAATCATAGAATAGAGTGTCAAGAATTACAATAAGAAATACTATCAATAAATATTAATTCAAATCATAATTAATTTTGCATAATACACAAGCTGAGTTAAATAACCATGCAATATCAAGACTGAACGGGTTATTTGGTGGATCTTCATCATTATTTCTCCACTATCGACATAAACAATCCCTTATCCCTCCAATTTCTCTCTTGAGTGGCCGATTGGAGGGGAACATAACCATTATTAATCTAACACGATCGACCACGTGTCACGTATCAGGCTCTTGGTTTGCCCACCTCCAGGCAATCGTGAGACTATCCAACAATTCAAAAAATCCCATAGGAGATCACCATTGGCTGGATGCTATCCGATTCTCTCACTGAATGGTTTCCACAGCCTAATAATATTTGCATTTCAAAGGCTACACAAAATCTTATATCGTCACAATAATTCATCGATTTATTTCTAGCTTTTAATTGAATAAATCACACGAATTCACATGAAATAGGATTATAGGCATGAAAGGAACCAAAAAGTAAAAAAAGGACATTGGACACTATGTTGCCTAACCCGAAATTGATGACTAGTTTCAGTGACCTAGCAACCAAACCGTGCCCACTTGACTTTTTTTTTTAAACATGAAAATTTATGGCTTTAAAGGTGGTTTGATCATATGGTTTGATTGATTCTTTTAGAGTTATCTCTTTATTATTTGCTCGCTCATTCATCATTTTAATTCTCAAGCTTAGCAAGCCTTTCTATAGACTTTTGCTCATTTCACTCGAATTACATTCTAAATTAATTTTCTACAGTTACAATAACTCCAACTATAGCTCTAGAGAACTGACAACTTTGTCAAATATCGCAACAATTGGTAGATCCTTCAACCTACCATGGACATTCCTTTTTTTTTTTTTGATAATCCTCATATTACTTTTCTAAACATTTCACCTAGGTAATCGAGTTCTCTTGAGTGTAATCATTGGAATAGTTAAACAATTAACCCTCTAGAAAGCTTAAGCCTTAAGAATAAGAGGATATCTCAAGTCAAAGTTCTCTGAAGGAACCAAAAGCTTGAGGAAGCTATTTGGGAATGTGAGGATAAAATGCGAGAAAGATATCCTTACCTATTTAACAGATGTGAATATGAGGACCAGATTCTTTTAAGGGAAGAGAGTGTAGTACCTCATAAAACTCCTCTAACTCTATTTACAAAACTTTATTCATACATAATTATTAGAATAGTGCCTTATAGCCAATTGTTTTTCGCTTGTAAAACTGCTCCTTGATTAATACAATCTTATTTTGCTCAATATATAATATGGTCTTCATTCATCATATGTTCATTAAATTGTGACTTATCTTAACAATTCATATAGATAAAGGTCTTTAGATCAAACATGGCTACGCGACTTGGTCATGCATTGGATGGTGATCATGAAACATGTCCCAATAGTCTTAATATTAAAATATTCTAAGTCATAGAATCTTTGACACAAGATCTTTAGATTCTGAAAGACTTTCAATAACGATGCACATATCCAAAGAGTTGGATAGTTGCTCCATTTTATGAGCAAACGATGTACTTGACATCAGTGCATGTTACTGGATGCTTGACAAAGAATAAGTTTATTGAATGACTTGCCAAGAGAAATTCATAAGGTAGCCATATTGGCATTCGGCATTGAGAAGTTCTCTTACTTACACTAGTGCATATTATTAGTCCTTTGACTTGATGTGTCATAGTAACCTTGTGGTAGATTCTTGTTCTTTGATGTGCGTCTCGATCCCTTAACGAATCTTATGAGGTGTTTATTGGGGACAAGCTATCTACGCATGAGGTTTGTGAGTTCCAATAGAAGATCTGGTTTCTCGTCTGATAAATGAGTGCATCTCCTATGTTTTCTAATGATGCTCGGTTCGCTAAAATTCTTGCACAAGGTGATGTGACTATTAGGAAAAGAGATTCCAAATGAGGTGTCACATTGAACGATTCATCTAAAATAGAAGCATAGTACTAGGCCTGTTAGGGCATCGAAAATACCTTGATCCTAGGCCTTGATCAAGAGATAGGAATCAGATGAATCGTATTTGCATAGAACATATAAGTTGAAAGGTTCATACTATGATTAATTTCACCAATCGATTGGGCTCTATGGGCTTGTGGCTAAACATCGATCATGGAGATTGGGTACTCAAAGAATTAATAGAAATTAATTCTAACGAGTAATTAATTAAAGGAGTTTAATTAATCAAGATAAATATTTGGATATTTATTTCCTAATTAAATTGGCAAGCATTTGCAAGCTCATGTCTAATTAATTGATGAACCTAATGGGTCACACACAAAAGCCTTATGAGAACACAAAGATTAACTGTGAGTAATCTAAACGGTTTTGATGAATTACTTAATAGAGATTAAGTGAAAGAGATAATTTTGACTAAAGTCAAAGTTTTGGACAACAATCAAAATTGGGCAATTGACTAGATTAATTTAAAAGTCAAATTAGACTATTAATTTAATAGTTAGATTTATCTAATTAATTTGAGGTGTCAAGTTGTAACTAGGTCGAGTTGAAAATTTAATTTTGGAGGGAAATTGAAAAAGGGAATCTAGGATTTGAGCTGGCATTTAATTAAAGAGTTAATTAAATTACTAATGCCAACTCATATTATACTTGGACTCCAAGTGGACCATTGAGGTTTGGGGAGAATCTAGAGTATGGAAGTTATGACCACCCTTCTAGAAATATTTCAAAATATCTAGTCCACTTGGCAAGTTCAAGTGGCTTATATATAGCTCCTCAAGTAGGCCACTGCAACCCTAATCACCACATTAGTGCTTTTGAATTTTCTCTCTAAAATCTCTCAAAATATCTCCTCTTCTCTCTCTCTCTCTTAAATCTCTATTGAAGAAATGTGAAAATCTAGTCTTCATATTCTTCAAGTATTCTCCTAATATCAAGGTGTGTGGACTAAAGCATTGGAGATCGTACACTTAAAGGATTCCTTGGTGTGATCCTTGTTTTTCAATCTTGGAGTTTTCAACCATTGAAGAAAAAGAGGAAATCTTTTCGAGAATTTGGTTCTTCATGGATCAAGCCTTGAAGATTGGAGATCAAAAAAGAAGATCAAGCTAGACCTTTGTGGGTTTTAATTTGCACTAAGGTAGATCTCTTCTCTTTATAATGAATTCCGTTGCTTAAGTTGATCCAAGGAGATGCATGATTATCAAGTTGATTAAATTTATATTCCGCTGCATTTATGATTTTGAAATCTATTTGCATCTCCTTCCACTATCAAGTGACGTCAGAGCCACAATTTATGCTCCTTTTGAATTATGCTTTCATTGATTTATGTGATGGATTAATGATAAACTTGATGATCTTGATTCATTTTAATAAGTTGGAGGTCATCAAGTGTTTGTATATGGCTTGATTCTTGGATTGGATTCATGATGTTAGCTTAATTTTGAATTACAGCTATGTTTATCCATTGGTGGTGGATTAGATTGATTAATTGAATGTGTAGACATTTTATTTCTGGGGCTTGATTCCTTGTAGATAATCATTGATGTGTTGATGTTTTGAAAATCTGGAGATTACATTGAAAATGGCTCAAAATGATGTGAAACAAAATGAAAAATAAAAAACATACCTATTAGCAGTAGTTTTGGGCGTTGGAGCCCCAAATTAGATGCGGTCATGCCCAATCCACTGTGTTGGGTGCCACAATGCACGAATTAGGCGCTCCAATGCCTAATCTAGAATTTTTTTTCATTTTTTTTTGTTTCATCTTCGAATTATTTTGACACGATGAGGCCTATATGATCATACCTTGATGTTATAAAGCATTTATAATTAATTGAACTCCAAATTTAAGTATCATTATGTATTGATTAATCGACTGAAGCATCATATTGTGTAAATGTTACATATAATGATGGCTTGATTAGTGTTTAATTGCTTAAGCACTTTATTTAATTACTTTCTTACTTCTAATTATTGTTGAATGTATGATTGTGATGATGAATGGATCGTGGTGATTATGAGCCTAAAATAAAATTACTTTATTTGATTTTTTGGTTTGTAATTAGATGGGGCTTCCATCCCCCTTTTCATCCTGGTAATGAAAGTAGTTGCTAGGATGGCGAGGTCTTTGTTTTCTTTTGGTGGTCCATGCCATGGACGAGGAAGATTGAAGGAGTTCAAAATTGAAGGCATGTATGCATGGTGATGCATATGTAATAGATTAGATTTACTCCTTTTAATTTCTTACCTAAATCAATTAGGTGATGTACCAATGGCTCATGATCATCATGCTGTAGGTGCATGCTAGGTTTTTTTATTTATGCTTTCTTTATCCTATGTTGTATGTTGATGCATGTTTAGAGTAGAGACCTAAATAAGTTAGATTAATTTATGAGATCTTTTAAGCATAAAACCCTCACTTAGAATGTCTAAGTTTTCTCGAATATTAAGTTTTATGGATAAAATTAAAAGAAATTTTAATGAATCCATGCCTTTTACCACTATGTATAATCATGGGATGCTACCATATTGTCATGTTGTCTCATGAGTCATGAAACATACCTTTGATGGAAAGTTATGATTATGAACTTAGCATAAGGTGCACCTTTGAAGCAATTTGATTGTGATGTTGTCTCGCGAGTCATGGAATGTCATGATTAAATTATTAAATGGATGATTAATAGGTTGGACTTAACACTTATTGATATAGATGTTTCACAAGTCATGGGTTTATATTAAAAGTGAGGTAAAACACATTCAGGATTGTATAAAGATGCAATTGATAAAAGTTACCTACCTTAGAATTGGTAATAGATGTCCCATGAGTTATGGGTCTATTATCAATGTCTTGGGACCTTAATTCTCATTAGGAAATTCCTGAATTCTCAATGAGGGTAGAGAATTTGGGAAAATAGTGGAAGGCAAAATATGCTTTTAAGACCATAATCATATTTTTAAATATTAACCCAAAATAAATACTTATATTCTCTTCCACATTTTTTGTAGATTTTTAGAAAATCAAAATAGCTAAGAATCTACTCGTAACGATTTTGAAAACTAATAAATTGATTGGTCCAACTACCAAGATTAGCTAAGAAAATTCAACGTAGTTCTTAATTCAAAAAGAAAGATCTATGTCCTCACTAGTAGTCCACCAAACTCCACTCTAGAAGGTGATCAAGTGACACACGATACGATCATGAAATGGATTGAAGATCAAGAGTCTCATGATGGCATTCATGTCCAATGAGCTTAAAACATAACATGAACACATGAAGTATGCCTCGGATATCTATTTGCACCTACAAGAGTTGTATCGAATGCAAACTAGATATGAGCATTATGAGGCTTCAAAAGAACTTTTTAGTGCGAGGATGATTGAGGGGTCAAGTGTCCATGAACATAGTCTCAAAATGATGGGTTTGATTAAAAAACTTTCTAATATGAATATGATTATAGACAATGACATCTATGTGGATTTGATCCTCCAATCTCTCCCTAATTCCTTTGGTCAGTTCGTTATAAACTTCAATATATCTAGATTGAAATGATGATTAATGAATTGATAGACATGTTGGATGGTGGAGTCCACAATGAAAAGGACAAGCCTCTTGTTTGCTTCTACCTCTAAGATTTGAAAGGGTGTAAAGAAGGGGTTGGAGAAAAGAGTTATTTTTCAAAAGGAAAGCAACCGATGAAGGCATAAGGTGGAGTTAAGGAAAAAAAAAAAACAAAGGTTGATTCTAATTGTAAATGCTTCTATTGTGGTGAGATAGGCCATTGAAACCTCAATTGCAAAGCTTACTTTGCAAGCTTCGAAAAGGTTATATTATTTGTTGAAACTTTTATATCTATGGATTCTTCCTCATGGGTATTTGATACTGCATATGATTCACACTTTTGCAATTCGTTGTAAAGGATGGAAAGAAGAAGGAAGTTTGAAGATAGAGATATGATCCTCTACTTAGGCAGTGGGGCAAAGTTTGTGGCCCATAGTATAGGTGTAATAAAATTAGCTTTCTGTTCATTTACTATTATATTGGACCCCATTTATTACGTACCGAATTTAATAAAAAATATCATTTCTTTTTTCATTTTAGATATTGAAGCGTATGACTTTTCAATTAGAAATGAAAAACCAAGTGCATACAAGAATGGTTCTTTGATTGCACAAGGTACTTTGTTTCACGAGTTATACTACTTAGATGAATGTCCAGATGATGCAAATTCAACATAACAAAATAAAAAAAAAAGAAGGTAATCTCAATGATGCTTACCTTTGGCATGTAAGACTTGTCATATTTCTAAGTATAGGATTAGCTAGTTGGTTCTCTCTAATTCCCAAATGTTAATGACTTAGATGCATTGCCAACTTGTGAGTTTTGTTTAAAGGAAGAATTGACTAAAGCTCCAATTTGTTGGACATTCGCAGGGATTCACTAGTCCTTTGGATTTGATCTACATGGATGTGTGTTGGCCACCAAAAGTTAGTGCATAAGAAGTCTTTTTTTTACTTCATAATCTTTACCAATGATTATATATGGTTTGGACACTTATACCTTATGAAGCATAAGTTCGAAGCCTCTGAAAGGTTTAAAGACTATAGGAACGAAGTTGAAAAATAACTCGAACTAAGTATTGAAATTAAGGAGGTGAATACTTGAGTACCGAATTCCTATATCATCTTAAAGAGAATGAGATCCTTTCACAATGGACACCTCCCGGTACACCTCAACTTAATGGGTTAGCAGAACGTAGAAATCGTACTTTGTTAGATATAGTATGTTCTATGATAAGCTTTTTCCATTTACCAGTTTCCTTTTAGGGTTATGTCATCAGAATGATAGTGAAATTACTAAATATATTACCTTCAAAGTCGGTACCAAAAATTCCACATGAGATATGGCATTGCAAAGCACCTTCTTACGCCAATCTTTGGATATGGGGTTCTTTCGCTTATGTAAAGTGACTAGAAGGAGATAAGTTGGATAGGAAATCCTCCTTTTATAAGTTTGTGGCATACTCTAGAGAGTCTATCGGTTATTACTTCAATGATCCCACCGAACAAAAGGTATTCATTTCAAGAAACACCACCTTTTTAGAAAAGGAATTTCTATTAGATAGAAATAGCATTGTTGTCAAACTTGATGAGGTTCGTGATGATCATACTATCCCACAAGTGGTAGACCCAAATAAGTAAGATACGTTAATAAATACACTACTCTTTAGAAGGTCAGACCAAATTAAGAAGTAACTTGAAAGGTTCGAATTCCTTCATGACATCAGCCAAACGGATAGTGATCCAAAGACCTACAAGAAAGCCATGCTAGATGTGGATTCGGCACATTAGCAAGAAGCAATACAATGTGAAATGAACTTCAGGTCTCCAATAAGTTATAGACCTTAGTTGATCCATTGGAGGTATTATACTCGTTGACTGCTAGGAGTTAACGGAGAGGTAGTGACCAACAAGGCTAGACTGTTGGCAAAGAGTTATACCTAGAGATCGGGTATAGACTTTGAAGAAACGTTCTCGCCAGTTGCTATGCCTAAATCCATTTAGATTATGCTTGCTATAGCCGTATATTATGACTAAGAAATATGACAAATTGATGTAAAAATGGCCTTTCTCAATGATAACAATGACAAAGACATCTATATGGAGCAACCAGAGGGCTTCACATCTATTGGGAGCGAGCAAAAGATTTGCAAAGTCCAAATGTCTATTTATGGACTAAAGCGAGCATTTTGAAGTTGGAACATATGTTTTGATGAGACATTAAAAAAATTTAGCTTCATAAAAAATGTATATGAACCGTGTATATATAAGAAAATAAATGGTACTTCAATCCAATTTCTAATGCTTTATGTCAATGACATACTTCACATTGAGAATAAGAAAAATATGTTAGAGTGTACAAAAGCATGTGAAAGAAATAGTACTACGAATAATGCTTTTAACAAAACATAACTATTCATTTTTCAAATTTAATCACGAAAACTTATCGTCTCGAATTTTAAAAAACTTGAACCATTGACTTTAAACTGCCCCTTATCCCGGATCATAGTTAACATGAATTAGTGATCTTAACTGCTTCTTCGGTCTAGATTAAATCACCAATTATGAAAAATAATCCGAATTTCCACAACCAAATACCAATAAAATTGATTTCTAATTTATTACAACAAAATCTCTTCTTACAACACATGTATAGAGAGATAAAGATAATACATGAGAGAGACTTTTTAATTTTGGAGAGACAAGGAGTTTTATTTGGAGAGAAAATTATTCTAATGTTTAGAGAAGAGAGAAAAAAATTCTACAGAGAGAGAAAGTTTTCTGCCGTCAAAATTCTTTTCTGCAAAGTGAGAAAACTTAATCTCTCTCTCACTCTCTATTACATGTTCCCACTAATCCCATGCACAATTTCCAACATCTCCACTCGTACAAAATGGGCTGAATTCGAGTCTCAGTATAATTAGAAAATCAATACTATTCATACAGATAAATGGGCCATGTGACTGGCGAGGATAATGAACAAGAGCTATAAGCTATACACGGGTTAAGAATATATCGTAGCTCATCTAAAAAATGCAATGAGGACTTGTATCTCGCTATACCCCACACTTTCTTCTTACTACACTAGTCAACGTACCTCGTCCCTTAAGCATTCAATGTAAGAGCATACTCGACAATTACTAATCCATGTATTCACAATTATGTCCCAAACATAATTAGCTGGCTGGCCTGAATACAAGTTAAGGGTTAGTAAAAAAACAGTCCACATTTTCAACTCGAATATCTCATCTTCATTGCAGTTGCTTGCCTAAAAATGCACCGCATTATCGGATTATTCATGGCCATTAGTAGCATGCTAAAGTAGCAACACCAAAACAAAGACTTGAGAAACAGTTGAAAGTACTAAGGTTATCACATGAGGTTATGTATACCTTTAAGCCTCATACAATGAGAAATTAGGGACTCATTTGTGCATTACCCAAGTGGTCACTCTAAGCACACATGATATGAAACATATGTTATGATGCATCTTCTTACTTGTCGGAAGCATGTGTCTCGTGCTCAAAAAAACATCGTACAGATCTTGGTCTAAGTGTACCTCAACACTTAACCTAACAGAACAAAAACTAAGGTAATTAGCAATGAAAATTCACCTCGTTGATCCATCGCTGAAACATAGTTGCCAATATTAGCGATGACTTAGTTAGCCATCTGTGAGAATTCATCGCCTAGCATGGGTTGCTATATAACGAGGATACGACCTTTGTTGTTGATCTTTCGCTAATATGGCGGCGAAATTCATGTGCTCTTAAGTTTATTTCCAGCAAGGAAGGGAGTGTAGGTCATCGCTGCATAGCGACATCTCCGTTTGTCTTTATTTGGTCGTGTAACATCATTGAATGTTGTTGCTGGTTCCACGCTGTGCCTACACTGATAGCCATGTCTGCATTCTGGTTAATTGGTCATTGTGTGATAGCTAAAAATCATCGCTGATTAGTTACTGAGTCCTTGCTGTGCTATAGCTGATAGCGATGTCTACATCCTGGCTAATTGGTTGCTACGTGATAGCTAAGGGTTATCACCAATTGATTGTTGTGTCTTCGCTGTGCTACAGTTGATAGCCACGTCCATGTACGGGCTAATTGGTTGCTATATGATAGCTAAGTATCATTGCTAATCGATTGTTGATGCATCATAGTTCTGTCGGTGATTCATCTCTAACCAGTCGCTGATGTGTGGTTTATTTTGGCCCTTTCATCACCATTCCATCGCTGATTCCTCGCCTAGTTTGTTGCTAAGTGTTTGTTCATAAACTTCCATATTTAGCCCCTGTTTTTTTTTCCTTGCTTATGCTCAAATATATAATCACCATCAATTGTAACAACATTAAAAGAACATATATACAATAATACGAACAAAGTACACTACACTGAATTGCAAAAATAACATCATATATGTTAACATCATATACAATATCGGCATATCAAATGTACGGTAAGGTAAAGTGTGTAACTATCCAAATATTTTACATATTGACAAACTATATAATATCATCTATAACATATGTAAGCTAATCCAACCCTGCAGTACTACCCCTGCCATTATCACATGCAGGGTTCTGCTGTGTAGAAAAGCTAGCCAAGCGGGCTAAAAGTGGGCCTAAAGAAGATACGAACTGTTGCACAGTGTCTAATATCTGATGCATGTCTTGTTTCAACTCTGCATACAGTGACTGCTTCAACGGATGTGGTTGGGAAATAAAAGGACCTTTAACAGTAGCAGAAGAGTTAGTGTTAAGGGGTAGGCTATGCCCAATATCCTCTACCCGTCCCTTTTTGTTTTGGCGTACTCCTTCTATCCAAATGGCACGACCAACCATCGAATAGTCACTGGGATCATCCCCATACGCCCTTTCTAAACTCGCATCAAACTTCTCCTGCATTTAAAAGAAAATGACAATATTAGTCCGTTAAAAAAAAAATTATAGCTTTATTTAAAAAAGAATTTGAAATTTCATTGATTATTTACTTACTATAAACTCTTGAGCATACTAGGAAACATAGTCACCCGTACCCTTTTCTTATGGATACGCTCATATAAGTCTTTCATCAAAATAGGGCTCCCTTTTTCTTTTTCTTATATATAAAGTTGTCAATATAAAAGTGACTTATACCAAGTTATAAAGTGTATTAGACTGAGATTAATTCTCTTACCATCATCTCTTGCATTACCCAAAAACTCACAGACCCTCCTGCATGGACTGCAACATCAAGAAGAGCATTGCACGCTATGGTTTGCTTTTGTTGAAACTAACCTTCTTTGAAATTTTTAACTGAGCAGGTAGTCACAAGACGATTCCATACATCCACCCCAATGCCCCTTGGTGGCTTGTTTCTAGTTTGAGCGATGTCTTTTGTATTATTGTCTCTAAGGCATTTCTTACTTATATGAGACATATTATCTGAATACCTCTCTCGATACATCATATCCCATACACTTCTTTCTAGCGCTTCTTTCTCATGGTACTTGAATTTGTACTTAGCTTGTAAAAAAATATTTATAATAAGCAACTTTCAAAATTATTTTTTAATACTTAGTCGGAGCATAACAAGGCAAGCGGTTAATTACTTTCTTAATAATAATAATAATAATAATAATAATAATAATAATAATAATAATAATAATAATAATAATAATAATAATTTTAGAAATGCATTACTTAGCTCACACCCCTAGCCTTTCAATCCAAATCTCCTCTCTCAAATCAACCGGTGTACACGATGGCTTATTTTAATCTACATCGCAAAAATAACTCAAATTTTAATATATAATTAAGATGTTTAGGGAAAATCAAAGCAAAATATCTGCACTTTAGATACAAAATATGAAACCACAATAGAATTTTGAAGCCAATTGTTTGTTTCCTCAACAGATATTTAAGTAGTTAAACAACATGAAATTCAAGACAAAACAAATGATATTCAGCTAAAATTCAAATGTAAAAAGAGAAATGTTGGGCAAAAACCCGCACGCAAGTGCACATATTGTAACAAGTAATAAAGAGTGAGTAGAGTATCGTTTCTACGAGGAATTGGTATAATTTCAACAGAAAATTTGTGAAAGTAAAATTCAACTAAAACTAAACCAATTTGTACGCGAAAATAATTTTGATTGAAGAGTTTTGAGAGTGCAAAGTTTTAAGAAAAATATTAGAGAAAATTCAATAATTAAACAACTCTAGAATTATATAACCCCCTTTTAACATGGATCAATTTTTGTTAATATTTTCCTAAAGTTTCTCGATTAATTATGATTACTAGCTCTAAGTCAAAAACAACTCCAAGTCCCTTCCGGGTAACTTGTCATCAAAACTCCTAATTAGCTAATTCACTATATTCCTATGTGAATTACGCTAATTAGAAATTAATCTAAAACCACTTAATGAGCTATCTAAGGCATGCAAGTATATTCCTATCTCACACACGAATCAATTTATTTAATTATGCAAATAAATCGAACTTAAGTTCTTTTATCAATAACCTACTCTAAATATCCCTACCGAGACTCTTTAGAGTTTAGAAAATTTAATTAGAATGTTGGCTGGACAATCAAATTAAGATAAATACCATAATAAAAGAAGTAATCAAGAATTAACGATTAACAAAAGGAAAATATCAACTCTTGAATTAATCCATGAAAATCGGTTCGTACATAATCCTAGAAAAAGGAAATTAGTTCATATTCATGTTAATGAATATGAACATATAAACATGAAAATAAAGAAAAGAATGAAATACTGAGATACGAAAAACTTGATGATGATCTCGAATGCTTCTTTCAGAGCTAGTCTTCAGAATTCTCCAAGATCCTCCAAACAAAAGAAAACAAGTCCTAAATATAGTACAAGAAACCTAACTAGAGCAGGAGTCGACTTCTGATCAGTTTTGAGCTCCTCAGAATTCTTCTATATTTCCTAATTGAGTCCAAGATCGATTAGGTTTCTTGATTTCATCATGAACAAGAGTTTGACGGCATCGAGAAGTCCTCCGAATATCAAAATTTGTCATTTTTCCATGTTGGCGGGGTGCTTAAGCGTAGAAATGGGCACCCCAGCGCCCATTTTGGGTTAATTGGACAAGATGTTGGGTGCTTAAGCGCAGAGATGGCCGCTCTAGCGCCCATCGTTAAGCCTTTGGTTCGAAAGTGCGCGCCTAAGCGTGAAAAATGGACGCTCAAATGCCTGTTGTTGAACTTTTTCACCAAGACCGAGCGCTTAGGCGCTGAACTGGGCAGTTTTGAAAATTTTTGCCTTCAGTGCGTGTCTTGGGCGCTTAGGCACCCACATAGGCGCTTGGACGCCCAGATCCGTAGATGTTTTCACGTGTTTCAACTTCTTTGATGCTTCATTTCTTCGTTCCAACGGCTATTTTCACGATTTTAACTATCTTATTGGGCTTCTGTATGAACATAATACTATCTGAAATACTTAACACCCAAATCAAATGCTGTCAAGATAAAAATATGATAATTCAATATAAAAATATGTCTAAAATGTGATGCAATTATGGAATTATCAAATACCTCCAAACTTAATCGTTGCTCGTCCTTGAGCAACTTTTCGAACAAAAAGATGCATTAGGATTATAGAGATCGCAACCTCACGCCAGAATGAAAAATACACAAATATTCTCGACTCATGTTCAACTTTATATCGAATTTCAAATTCATCATCCCATGTCCTTTCAAACCATAGTTAGAATCTTTGGGGTTTTATGATTATCAATCCCCTTGTAGGTGTGTGAATGATTGGTCTCCAAAAACTCGAGTCTATTTCAAACAAGATGATTTATGACTAAAACATTTGTCCTAATGATTTCATCGGCTCGTTCTTCGTTCCAATTTCGATAGAATTAGATTATACTCAACTAAAAATCAATAGGACTTCGATGGCATGAAACATAAGCTTTGGGTTGGGATAGGCATATTTGGATAGAGTAGCTCAACCCATAGCACCAACTCGTTTTCATCTAGCACCCTCAAACTTAGTTTGAGGCTTCTTTTTCAAGTGAAGCAATCCCCTTTCTTTTGAAACACCTTATAACACGCCCAGAATGTCATCTGATTACTCAGTTAGATTCCTTTCTTTATGTGGCTTTTTACCCCTTTAGAGTATGGTGTATTTTTCTATTTTTATCTTTTGGGGAGTTTTTCGATTTTTCATAACATGACTTGGGCTATTTTTTTGCCCTTTTCTCTTTCAACACAATGATATTCAAGTTAGTGCATATGAGATAGGGTCAAAATAGGGTGTTTTTCATAAATAAGCTAGGCTTTTGGCTAGAGAAAGGAAGGGAAAATATTTTGAGGGCTCAAAAAGGGACCCAACGGATGGTCAATCGTGTTTTGGTCAGCTTGAAAGGCTCAATCAATCCAAAAGATGGCCTAAATCATTTTCATGGCTGAGTATTTCTAAATTCTATTTCAAAAGAAATTCAAACAAGTTTAAAAAATATTAAAACAAAAATTCAAAGCCATAAACAATCGCATTCGAAACTTGACACAAGTATTTGGTTACAATCTAGTGTGCGCATAGTATAGGGATTAAAAATCACTCAACTCCTAAATTCAATTCATGTCCCAAAAGTGCATATTGTAACAAATTTTAAAAATTTGAAATAATTGTGAACATGAAGGTATGTCCTCAAACATTTGTGCAACGAGCATTAACGACATTAAGTGACAAGCATGCAAAATGGCAAGTAATGCATAGGAGTCATGCAAAAATACGTTTAATGCCTTTGAAAGGCAAAGCACCCCCAAACTTAAAGAGGCACTTTGTCCTCAAAATATAAAAACGAGATAGAAGTAAACATTAATGTATCAATACATGCAAGTACTTAGAATACATCTCATTTAAGTGATACGAATGTGCAACATAAGTATAGATACATTGAGATGGATAAAATGCAAATTAAAGGAGAATAAAGAGGAAAAAATTGGACCCAATTTATTCGTCACCCATGTTAGCTGGGGGAGGTTCTGCTAGCTTGTCAAGGGGATAGTGTGGGCGGCTACTCATTGGAATATTCATCTGATCGGCCCACAATG
>JACFYI010003851.1:151647-170376 GCA_014898755.1 Handroanthus guayacan
TTACTCCTGAAGGTAATTCTGGGAACACGACACATGACTTCCGTTCTCTAGCACGAGGAAGAGCCAAGTTTCTGACGGGAGTGTTCTCGTAGTCGTCAGCCATTCGGATATTCTGATTTTCTTCTACCTTGACCTCCTGTTCTACGTATTCCGCAAGTTTTCTTCTTCGTGCTCGAAAGGTGCGTTCAATTTCAGGATCGTAAGGTGCCAAATCTTGATTTTGGCTTTTTCGCATGTATCGCTTCTAGAAATCCTGAAAAATAGAGAATGGAGTTTAGTCCTAGTTTTTGTTATTTCGCGAGAATTTCAGCGAAATCATCGCCAGATTCCTCGGCAACAGCGCCAAAAACTTGTTGGGCGAAAACCCGCACGCAAATGCACGTATCGCAACAAGTAATAAAGAGTGAGTAGAGTATCATTCCCATGATAAATTGGTATACTTTCAATAGAAAATTTGCGAAAGTAAAATTCAACTAAAAATAAACTAATTTGTAAGCGAAAATAATTTTGATTGAAGAGTTTTGAGAGTGCAAAGTTTTAAGAAAAGTATTAGAGAAAATTCAATAATTAAACAACTCCAGAATTATGTAACCCCTTTTTAACATGGATCAATTCTTGTTAATATTTTCCTAAAGTTTCTCGATTAATTATGATTACTAGCTCTAAGTCAAAAACAACTCCAAGTTCCTTCCGGGTAACTTGTCGTCAAAACTCTTAATTAGCTAATTCAATATATTCCTATGTGAATTACGCTAATTAGAAATTAATCTAGAATCACTTAATAAGCTACCTAAGGCATGCAAGTATATTCCTATCTTACACACAAATCAGTTTATTTAATTATGCAAATAAATCGAACTTAAGTTCTTTTATCGATAACCTACTCTAAATATCCCTACCGAAACTCTTTAGAGTTTAGAAAATTTAATTAGAATATTGGCCGGACAATCAAATTAAGATGAACACCGTAATAAAAGAAGTAATCAAGAATTAAGATTAACAAAAGGAAAATATCAACTCTTGAATTAATCCATAAAAATCAGTTTGTACATAATCCTAGAAAAAGGAAATTAGTTCATATTCATGTTAATGAATATGAATATATAAACATGAATATAAAAAAAAGAACAAAATACTAAGATACGAAAAATGTGATGATGATCTCGAATGTTTCCTTCAGAGCTAGTCTTCAGAATTCTCCAAGATCCTCCAAACAAAAGAAAACAAGTCCTAAATATAGTACAAGAATCCTAACTAGAGCAGGAGTCGAATTCTGATCAGTTTTGAGCTCTTCAGAATTCTTCTATCTTTCCTAACTGAGTCCAAGATCGATTAGGTTTCCTGATTTCATCATGAACAAGAGTTTGACGGCGTCGAGAAGTCCTCTTAATATCAAATTTTGTCATTTTTCCACGTTGGCGGGGCACTTAAGGGCAGAAATGGGTGCCCCAGTGCCCATTTTGGGTCAATTGGACAAGATGTTGGGCGCTTAAGCGCAGAGACAGTGCCCATCGTTAAGCCTTTGGTCCGAAAGTGCGCTCCTAAGCCCGAAAAATGGGCCCTCAAGTGCATGTTGTTGAACTGTTTCACCGAGACCGAGCGCTTAGGAGCTCAACTGGGCACTCCAGCGCCCAGTTCTAAAAATTTTCGCTTTCAATGCATGTCTTGGTCATCGCGCCCAGATCTGTAGATGTTTTCATGTGTTTCGACTTCTTCGATGCTTTATTTCTTCGTTCCAATAGCTATTTTCGCAATTTTAACTATCTTATTGGGCTTCTGTATGAATATTACACTATCTGAAATACTTAACACCCAAATCAAATGTTGTCAAGATAAAAATATGATAATTCCATATAAAAATATGTCTAAAATGTGATGCAATTATGGAATTATCAAGAAAGATCATGTAAATTTGTGAAAGTAAAATTTATGAGCTATGTAAGTACCATGCTAGGAAGATAAATTACCAACGCATGTGGATGTGGTAACAGGACAGGTAGACAAGGTATCAGGCACATCCTCCAGTGGCTGAGACATTGATGGTCCTCTATCATGCATCTCAAGTCTAAGGGCATCGAACTCCTACTGTATATCTGCAATGAGCAACAAATAAATCAAACTTTGTATAGTTAGATGAATTTGTAATGAAAGAAATGCAATAATGTTTCATCTACCTCTGAAGTTTAGCAAGCTACTGCTACCACTGCCACTGCCTTTACCACTAGGGGTACGACTGCTAATGATTCTACCATCCCTATCTCTAGTCCTCACCATCGATGTCTGCAAAATGACTTTAAATAAATATATAGTATTGATGCATAGTGCTTAGTATTTATCAGATAACATATGCATACTAAAATATGTATATATGACATATATGATAACCTATTCAGTTTCCGATTCTGACTCAAGTTCATCTACGTTGTCCTCATCTATGAAATTATCATTATCATGATCATTGTCCTTTCCTTCACGTACTAGGAGCTCAATATATTGAAAATCTAATGGCATGTGTATCTTATTTATTGGAATTTCAGTGATTTGAGGATTTTCATCACGCAACTGCCATCTTCATCATGAGTTATGGAACGATGGAGTATTTCTGATGATTCAACTTCTTGATAGTAATCATTAGCTTATGAGTCGCTTTGAACTTCGTTGACTAGTGTTTCTACCTCAAACAATCTTGCCCTGACCTTACACGCTGCGCACCACTCACCGCTGCCTCTGACTCCGCTAATCGGATACTTTGTATAATATACCTGTGGTGCTTATTAGGCCAATATGAATGGTTCATAAGTTTGGAGTCTCGATCTACGCTTGACATCAATTAGCTTGTATTGGTCCTCATATCTAATCCCATTGATGGGATCAAACTAATGGCAATGAAGAATGAAGACATTGTTCGCCTTGCCAACAAAAAATAACTCCAAAATTTATTCTATGATCCCATAATCATTCAATTCATTATCACCATATGGGCTGTGTTAATAACAAACTCTGCTGTTCATGGTAGTTTTATGCTGTCGATAATTCGTGGTGCGAAATTTGTTACCATTGATCATAATGCCACCATATGATTTAAGAAATTTTAAAAAACCATAACTCAAATATCTAATCTTGATATCTTCAACCGCACCATCCTCCACTTGCTTTTTTGGCCATTAACAGAAGTCCCTATCTCGACTTCTTAGTATCTCATCATCTGTGATATTGAGTTTTGTGCTCTTTATAGAATCTTCAAATAGTCTAGAAATTACAAGAATTGAGATTAGAAGACGATGAATTTTGAAATTATAGAAGGTATAGAACATTAAACTTGTCAAAAAGTTGGAAAGTGGC
This sequence comes from Handroanthus guayacan, assembly GCA_014898755.1. NCBI lineage: Eukaryota > Viridiplantae > Streptophyta > Magnoliopsida > Lamiales > Bignoniaceae > Handroanthus > Handroanthus guayacan. The sequence continues at coordinate 154,990 of JACFYI010003851.1, forward strand.
TCAACTTACTCGATATATGGCTCAAGTTCAATGTTGTTCACAAGAACATACGTCTAAATAATGTGAAGATCATTATTTGTCAAATAGTATTTACACCATCCTCCAAATGGGTAACATTAATGTCGAAAGTAGAAAAGCAATTATCATTTGAAACCTTCCCATCATCATCATTCCTTGGTATCTAAGTATGCCTCTTTTGAAGGTGAAACTCGAAATACAAAGAGATAAAATTTGAAACTTCCACTACTATGTATGATTCGCATATAGACCCCTCGACCCTTGCTTTATTCCTGACTTCCCTTTTTTAAAAACAGCATACACCTTTCAAAATGATACATTTACCTATATTGAACTGGCCCCCAACTTTAGCTTCATATGATAAATACAGGAGAAGATGTTCCATAATATCGAAAAATGCTAGAAGAAATTTTTTTTCCAACTTGCAAATAATTTCTGGAATCGACAACTCTACATTCTCCATGGTGGATACTTGTATATTAGATGCATAAAGTTCTTGGAAAAACAAACTAAGCTCGGCTAATGGTCCTCATATTGGCTTTGGGAAAATGTCTCGAAATGCCAAAGGCACCAGCCCCTACATAAACACGTGGCAATCGTGACTTTTCATCCCAAATGTCTTCCCATCTGTATTAATGCAATGACATATATTAGAGGTGTACCCATCAAGAAATGTGAGTTGCTTTATCCACTCACAAAGCTTTTTTCTAGCATCATCATCCAACACGTTTGTTACCTTTGGTTTTCTGACCTTATTACCATCAAATACCAACTCCAAGCTCGAACGTTTGCATATTAATTTCAAATATTCTCTACTATTTGCATTATCCTTGGTCTTACCCTTCACATCCATAATAGTATTGAAAAGACCGTCAAATACGTTTTTCTCAATATGCATGACGTCTAAATTATAGCTTAGCACATTGGTTGACCAGTAAAGCAACTCCTAGAAGATGTACCTTTTTACCCAGTTGTGGTTATTACCAAATGCCGATTGTTTTTGTTGCCCTGCTAGCAGCCCAAATGTGACATTCGTAAGCCGATTAATTTGCTACAAAATACCATCACTACCCAAACGTACAGAGGGCATCGACTTTACCTCCCTCAATCTCATAAAAGAATTTTGATCACGACGAAAAGGATGTTCTAGTTGCAAAAATTGTCAATGACAGTTGAACCAACTACACTTTTTACTGTGTTTTAAGACAATTGAACAAGTATCTTTCATGTAGTATGGACAAGCTAATTTTCTATGGGTGCTCCATCCACTCAACATCTTGTAAGCAGGAAAGTCATTTATTGTCCAAAGTAATACTACCTTTATCATGAAATTTTGCTTCTTCTATGCATCGAATGTGTTCACACTTTTATCCTATAATAGCTTCAATTCATTGATCAGAGGTTTGAGATACATGTCCAGACCCTTGCCAGGTGATTTTGGTCTAGGAATTATTAAAGTAAGTAATGTGTACTCCCCTCTCATACATATACTTGGTGGAAGATTGTATGGAGTGACAAACACAGGCCAGCACGAGTATATTGAATTAGCGAATAGATTAAACCCATTAGTACAAAGTCTGAGCTTAACATTTCTGATTTCATTAGCAAATGTAAGATAGGAAGCGTTAAATGATTTCCATATCTCAGTGTCTGATGGATGCGTGATAAGAGACTCATCTTGACGGATTCTAGAAGCATGCCAATGCATGTATTCTGTAGTATGCTTTGACATGTACATGTGCTTGAACTTAGAGGCAATTGGAAAATATCAAAGGCTATTAAATTTGACATTTCTCTATCTCTCTTTTCAATTTCCATTCTTCGGCTTGTAGCGTGGTTCTCCACAAACATGACAAGCAGTATGATTCGCGAACTCCTTGTAATATAACACACAATGATTTCGCCAAGTATCAATCTTCTTATTGTTAGAGTAGTGCCCCGCAGCCAATTAGATTTGGGTTGTAATTATTGCTCCTGTGTAAAGGATCTTATTTTTGCAATATAAATGAAATGGCCATCTTCTTAATATTTTCGTGAATTATCTCATCAACAATCGATATGGAAGATGTCCTCTAGACCATATAAGGCTATAAGGCTAGGTCATGCATATGATGGTGATCATGAAATTAATCTCTAGATATCTTGATTTTAAATTCTCCAAGTCATAGAATCTTTGATACGAGGACATCTTAGATTAGGACATACTTGCACTAACGATGCATAATTCAAGGGATTGAATTATTGCCCTGTCTAATGGATAATAGGTGTAGTGGACACCGATGCATGTTAGTGGGTACTTGTTAGAAGAACAAATTCACTGAGAGATCCGACATAGAAATTGTATGAAATAGCCGTAGTGGCACTCTGTGATGGATCATTCTTTATCTTACAATAGTGCTTGTAAATTAGTCCTTAGACTTGAGGTACTATGGTAGCCTTATGGCAAGTCCTTGTTCTTTAGTGTGCGTCTTAATCACGAATTAGCAGATCATATGAGGTGCATCTTGGGTGCAAGCTATCTACGCATAGAGGTTTGTGAGTTCCAAAAAAGGATCTATTTCCTCATCTTGATGAACAAGAACATCTCCTATGTTTTCTATGATGATTCAATTCAAGAAAATCCTTATGCAAGGTGGTGTTTTGTTTTGGAAAGGAGTTTCCAAAGTTGAGAACATAGACAAACTAATCATTAAGAATAGATACATAGTTGTTGAGCTAGTAGAGTCGCCTAAAATATCTTAACTCTAGCTTCAATCGGGAGATGAAAAATGAAGGGACCGTATTTGCATAGCAAGCGTAAGTAGTTAAGGTTCACACCGCAATTAATTCACCAATAAATTGAGCGCTATAAACTTTTGATTGGAGATCGACTATGGAGATTAGGTACTCTACAATTAATAGAGATTAGTTCTTTGAGCGATTAATTGAATTATTTGATTAATCATAAATCATAAAAGTTATGAGTCCATGTCTAATTAATTGATGAACCTAATGGGTCACATGCCTTCCTCGATTAAGTCATGTTATGAATTTAAAGTGGAGATTCTCTGGTTAGATTAGAGAAATCACCTACATTATATTTAGGCAAATGAAGAGAATTTTGACTAAAAGTAAAAAATTTGACTAAAGTCAAAATGGGTCTTCTTAAGTAGATTAATTTGAAGAGTCAAACTATTCTAATTAAATTAATGGTTAATTTAATTTAATTAATTTCAATAGTTAAATTAATTGATTCAAGAAGACAATTTAAATTAGGAGGAAATCTACAATAGATATTTAAAGTTAACTGAAATTCATATAGCACTTTAATTAATTGTTAATTAAAATGTCATATAGATTATCCAACTTAGATGCCAAATTTGCCAAATGTATTTGAAAAGAAGAATCTAAATTCTTCCATCCAAAATATCTTGCCAACTAAGCATTCAAATTGGCATTGATCACACTTTAAAGAATTCACCACCATCTCCCAACCATTCGGCCACCTCTCACTTTTGAGATCAAATTTGTAGCTGAAATTTCCCTCCAAAATTCTTTCTTCATCTCCCTCATTCTCTTCATAGATTCATACTTAGATCTTCTCTCTAACCAAAGATCTAAAGTAACATTAGATGTGTGAATCCACATAGATTTGGATGATCAAAAGTTGAGATTCCAATTTGAAGAGCTCACGACAATTGGAGACTTGAAGGATCCAAGTGTTCGGTTGATCCAACTGAAGATCATCTTTGTTCATTGGAGGTTTGGAGAGGATTTGAAGATTGATCAAGATTTGGATTGGAGCCATCAAGCTTAGAGTGGATCAAATGTTGATCAAGCGAAGAAGAAAACATTTGAACCTCTTGTGAAGATCTTCGGTTGAGCTTAAAACTTGGATCAAGGTTGGTTTTCTCACCTTTAATCTAAACTCTATGCTCATATGAGGATTCTTTGAAGGTTTAGGCCTTGATTCATATTAATAAATGTTTATTTCCGCTGTATTTTTGTTTTAATTTTGCCTAACCTTCGCTTTCACTTGTAGCCCAGTTTGAGTTTATTGACTATTCTCCTTGTCTGGTGAAAATTGTTTGGTAACCTTTCTGAATGCATGTTTTTTATTGTGATGATTATTTGGTCATAACAACTCACTCAAAATAAATTTTGATTTGAGATTCAATAGTTGAGTCACGGCCGATAAGATTGTATGTTTCTTGCAACCATCCCACAATGGCTCTTCTGCATCTTTAAGCAAGTCTTAGAACTTTTGAGTTGAAGAATTAGGCTCCTCTTCCATATTATCATCTTCTGAATCAACACTGCTTCCCAAAGTATCAATAACCATACTCACGATGGATTTCTAAAATTATTAGTGCCCCAAAGTTGTTTGGCATGGGTTGTCCAATTTACTTAATTAACCATAAAATTATTGTTGTACAAATGTTAAACTAGCCAAAAAGTTTCCATCATTGAGCCATTTTTATAGCTTGCACTAGGACATAGAATACGACATGCAAAATCGAAGGCACTAATGAAGACATCGACTCCATTTTGGAATTCATTGGTAGCCCCCTAGTTGAGTCCTTCCTATGATATATCTAACTTCTATCAAGGAGTATAACTATTGCAATTTAACTGAATTGAATAAATTGAAGATTAATACAATATGTGGGTATATGTGAGAGATACGGTTTTATGATGGCACTAATCACTATTGGCAAGTTGTGTCTAGATTGAGCAAGTTAAACCTAAATATAATTGGCTAAAACATTCATCGAAATCTACATACAGTTGCTTAAATCAATGAATCTCCAATATTTCAGCTCATTTCATAAAAAGAACTGCAACAAAGATAAAGTCAAAATACTCTGTTTTCAATGCTTATAAACCATGCAAAAATGATGTGATTATATACTAAGAAACTATTCAAAAAAAGACAGAAAAATTCTTGAGATTTACCATATTTTCTTGGGATTTTCTTCAATGCTAGCTTAAAAGTAGCTTTCACAACAAGATTATGGATCAAGATAGCTTTCCATTTGACTGCAAAAGGGATAAATAATGGTTAAAGAATTCAATAGTCAAGTTGGTATGTAATTTGTCCGAAAAGCTAGTTCCAGCATTCTCCAATTACATCATTACATTGTGGTGAAAACAGTTAAGCCAATACAACAATCAATGATATCAGTTTACCATTAAACTATTCTCAAAGTTATATCACTCTAGAGAAAAAATGAATGATATCAAGTTTTCAACAGGTCCTTTGGAACTCCTCTATGATTACTTCTACAAACTAAAGCCTACTTGCAGTTATTCACTAGATCATTACCAATATGAATTTAGTTCGATTCAATTGCTCTCCATGTACTTTAACTGCTTACAAAAGCAAATTGTGATATCCTTTTGAAATTTAACAAAAGCTGATAACTTAAGCACATCCACGCCCTAAACGCATCAATTAAATTTTAAATGCTATACACATCAACAACATCCATTAACTTAATTCACCAGTGGGTAGAAAACATATTGCATGTTGATTATTGTAACATCATTGAACAAGTATAGACATAAAAGATAAAAAAAGAAAAATAATAATAAAACAGAAAGAAATGGACCTCACTGGATAATGTAGTTTGCAGAAAACTATGGAAAAATAAGTTATGAAATGGGAGACAGTTACGATGGTATTCATCTCTCTAAGCTTGAATGATGAACAAGCAAGTTTTAAACATGACTTCTTAGCCATATGTTATCCACCTAAATCAAGTTGGAAACAGGATAACCAATTAAAAGAAATACCACCAAACCATCTACAGAAGGCAAAAAGAAACGCTAGGGCTCAAAATCCATAGTGAATTTCTGCTATGGCAAAGGCAAAATATGGTTAGGGCAAAGTATTAAAAACCCACGTAAATTTGTGGGTTAAGACTCCATTGATAGACTTGATAAAATGGCAAATGCCCTTTTGGAGATTTCAGTGATTTTCGCTAAAGGGGGAATGAATGCTCGCTGTGAAATCAAAATTGAGGCTTATGATGATGAAATTGAAAGTAAAATTCTAAAACAATTGAAAGCTTGAGCGAAAGCAAAAAGAAAGGAAAAGAAATGTTTTTACACAAAATAAGAAAACAGAACGGCAAAATGGCAAAAGAAAGAGAGAAAAGTCAAATTAATTAAGTGTAAATTATCCTATCGCTATTTTCATGTTGGTCTCTACTCCGCACTTGGATTGTCAAAAATACCCTCAAATGTAATATTTTTCCTCTCTTCTCCTCGATTTCAGCAAGAAAAAACTTTCTTCTTCCTTTTTCTTCACTCTTTGTCTCCAGTATGTCCTTCTTTACTCCAGCTTCTTTTTCTTCACTTTTCACTCATCTCCAGCTTTTTTTTCTTCTTCTTCTTCACTATTCACTCTTTAGTCATCTATTTTTTGTCGTTCCTACTCTTATAGTTTCCAACTTTGTGTTTATGTTATTCTATTATGTTGTTAAGTACAAATGCCACGTAAATTACGCACAATTTACTCACTATATGATGTATAAAGCCAGTGTACATTATTTTACTTATGATGAAGTGCAATTCCAGTGTATACTTTACATACAATGTACACTCCACGAATGATCAAGTGTAAGGCGAAACAAAAGCAACAGAACATAAAGCAAAAAAGAGTTCGCTTATTACAGAGAAACTGAATAGTGTCTTTTACACATATATTTAAAAAAAAGAATAAGGAAAAGACATAATACTAAATCTGAATAATATCAACCAAGGGCTATCCTATGGGGCCTTGGCAAGTCTGCTACGGAGATGATGCACAGATGGTCCCATTGTTTCTCCCTTTATTTCTAAGCTGCATAAACATGAAATAAAGGGAAATAAGAAGAAGTCCTTATTGCATTTGTTGTCCTGTCCCCAGTTATGTTGGGATAGGACAATGTAGAGAACAAGTTGTAACGAAGCCACAACTTCTCAAACCTTTCCTGTAACTATTTAGTGGTGAGCTTTTTGGGCCCCTAGTTCATCCTCGAATGTATGCTTTTCGAGCTAGACTGCACATCATGTTTAAATACTGCAATATCCCAAGGGGTCACCCATGGACGGAGGTTTAATGATGCATCTGGAACACCTTTCTAGCACATTAAAGTACCTTAGTTCATCATGATCAGTCCAAAAACTTGCTCCATTTTCATGTCTTTTTTCACAATTTTGTCTTTCATAGAGAAGATAAAAGGGAAGAAGAAGAAGTGATACAGTAGTTTGCACTAACCATTCCATTTTATGGGCAGTAAAATGGCATTAAATGCTTCCGACAATCGTCTTCAATGGTGAAGTGATACAATAGTTTGTGCTGAAAAGACCTTTGGCATTAAATGAGAAAAAAGCATAAAAATCTGTGAAGAAGATGAAAAGACGCGATGCCAGTTTAGAAGTATAACCCATTAGCATAATAGGTACACTTAATGAATCAAATTATGTGAACTTTTTCTTGATATCAAGTGCACTAGTGATGAAAAATAGAATTGCTAATTTTGAGGCTATTTGAGATAATTACTTCAATGCTTAGACGCGACTGTTAGGCTCCCCAATGAGGAAAAAAATGACCCTTTGCATTATATGAGAAAAGAGCACGAAAATCTATAAAAAAATCCTAAACAAGGATACTCCATGATGGAAGAAAAAGAAATAAATTGGAAAAAATGATGTTGATACATTAACTACAGGCCTCTGCGCAGTTGTTACTGAAGTCAAACATTAATTATAGGTCTTTGGGAAGTTGACACTAGAGTTGACATTAATTACTTCGTTTTCAAGCTCTTTGTGTTTTAGGGTTTAAACAACGTAAATATTAGGTACACTTTATATACTTACTATGTATAGTATGACATGTTTGAGGTACACATGTTATCAAAAATGGACAATTGTTTCATTTTGAGTTTTATTTAATATTTCAACAATATTTGTTAGGAAAAAAAAAATAAGGAAAACACTATAAATACTTACATGCTCTTACATGCGTTAAAATGGATGAGAGATAACTATTTACATACTCAGAACTTAAGTTATCAATATTTGTAGTTGTACAAAACACTCCTTAATTTTACAAAGTTGTAGAAAGAAGGAGCATTTTATGACTACTTTCATCCTAATATCCGTATAATAATGTAAATATGAGTATTTGATAGTTTAGGGAGGTATATTTAAGTTTATGAAGTGAACATTATACGATTTATGAAGTATACTTCATATTAAGGGAAATCGTACATGAACGACGTGTAAAGTGTACCTATCATACACAGCATTTATACACAGACCCACAGGCCTCAAAATGAAGAAATTTTCCTCTTCAATAATAGGGGACTTCAGATTCAGGGAATTTGCACATATAGTGCCTCTTAATGTGTACATATCACACACATCATTTATATATAGCCCAACAAGCCTCAAAACTTAAGTTATCAATATTTGTAGTTGTATAAAACACTCTTTAGTTTTACAAAGTTGTGGAAAGAAGGAACATTTGACGACTACTTTCATCCTAATATCCATATAACTACTTATATATGAGCATGTGATAGTTTAGGGAGGTATATTTAAGTTTATGAAGTGAGCATAATACGATTTATGAAGTGTACTTCATATTAAAGGAAATGGTACATGGAACGACGTGTAAAGTGTACTGATCACACACAGCGTTTATACATAGACCACAGGGCCTCAAAACGAAGAAATTTTCCTCTTCAATAATAAGGGACTTCAAATTCAGGGAATTTGTACATAAAGTGTGTCTTAATGTGTACATATCATACACATCATTTATACGTAGCCCAATAAGCCTCAAAACTTAAGTTATCAATATTTGTAGTTGTATAAAACACTCTTTAGTTTTACAAAGTTGTGGAAAGAATGAGCATTTGATGACTACTTTCATCCTAACATCTGTATAATAATGTAAATATGAGTATTTGATAGTTTAGGGAGGTATATTTAAGTTTATCAAGTGAACACAATAGGATTTATAAAGTATACTTCATATTAAGGGAAATGGTACATGGAACGACGTGTAAAGTGTACCTATCATACACAGCATTAGTACATAGACCCCAAGGGTCTCAAAACGAAGTAATTTCCTCTTCAATAATAATGGTACTTCAAATTTAGGGAATTTGTATATAGAGTGACTCTTAATGTGTACATATCATACACACCATTTACTTAAGTTATAAATATTTGTAGTTGTGTAAAACACTCCTTATTTTTATAAAGTTGTGGAATGAAGGAGTATTTAACGATTGCTTTCATGCTAATATTTGTATAACTACTTAAATATGAGCATGTAATAGCTTAGGGAGGTATATTTATGTTTATGAACTGAACATAATACGATTTATGAAGTGTACTTTATATTAAGGGAAATGGTACATGGAAGGACGTGTACCTATCATACACAGCATTTGTACATAGACCCAAATGGCCTCGAAACAAAGTAATTTTTCTCTTCAATGATAAGGGTACTTCAAATTTAGGGAATTTGTACATAGAGTGACTCTAGATGTGTACAAGGTGTTTTGTCCGATTTTTTTCGTTCATATAATTATAATGATTATCACCATCACCATCTTTCCTTTCCTCTTCCGTTTCATCCTTTTTTTCCTTTCCCTGCTCATCTTCACCGTCTTTCTTTTCACCTTCCTTATCATCCTGCCTTTTCTCATTTCTCTTTTCCTTTTCCTCCTCTTTCTCATTTTTCTTTTCCTTTTCCTCCTCCTCCTCTCCCTCCTCTTTCTCTTTCTCATCTTTTTTCCTTTATTTTTCTGCTTATCTTCCTCATTCTCTTCCTTCTTCTCATTTTTGCTTTCCTTCTCCTCCCCATTCTTACCATCTTTATTCTTCTTTTCCTTCTTAGTGTCTTTCTTATTCTCAATAAATGTATGCATTTCAGACAAATTCTTTTCATAATCACCCTGCGCATCATATGCTACTGCATAATCACCGTACTCCTCATATGCTGCTGCATGATCATCTTTCTCCTCATTTGCGGCAACGTCTGCATTGACTGGAGCTAGTATACATAACTCCTTATTTGCTACTGTCTCTAGTTCGGTTATTCTTTCTTCAATTCCTTTATCACATCATCTTTTGCAGTAGCATCTGCATTGACTAGAGCTTAACACATAACTCCTTATTTGCTACCTCTAGTTTGGCTATTTTTTTCTTCAATTCCTTTATCTCCTTGCCTTTCGCCTTAACTATTGTAGCAGTTGTGTTGTTCGGATTTAACAAACATAACTCCTGACTGGCAAAGATGAACTCAAATACTTGTTACAATAAAAAATGTAAATATTCTTGTGAAATTATAGTACCAAATTATAACAAAAAATAATAATAATAAATCATTACCATTTCAGCCGTTATACTTTTCAAACGAGCCTTGTTATCATCTACATTGTTGGAGAGCTTGGTTTCTCCACACTGGTAAAATTAGAAAAAATCAATAAACCTTTTGGCTATTCCCAACAAAGGGACATGCCTATAAAGCATGCATGTTATTCATAAATAAATTATTATACTTAGCCAAATACAAATGTAAGTAACATAATCATTAAAATAAAAGTCACTTACCATCAACCCAACATTACAACCGTCGAGGTATTTCTTTAATTTTTTTCCTGCCCTAACGCACTTCCTCATATCTTGAACAAAAAATGAGTATGTAGCAATGCCCCATGAAAACTCCCCTACTATTGATAAATCATCCAAGCAGGGCAGGGGAATGCAGGGGTCCAATAATGTGAAGTAGGAAATAAAAAATAATTAAAAACTAACAATATATTCAACCTACAAAAATCATCTATATCCTTTGAACTATCTTTATTTATAAGCTTATCTAATTTCTTAACTATATTTTTTCATGTGATATTGTGTAGTTTTCTCGAAAAGTGGTGCTCAATTGTTTCGAACTTTATTTTCAAGTTAATATCAACAGGTTGCCCCTTAGGACAACCCCGAAAAAATTGAGAACTCGAAAAGAGTAAAAGGAACTTCACGCCTCTCACAAAGGCGAAGGAGATTTTTTTCTCTTGAAATCTTTCGATAATAGCTGAAAGGCGAGATAAGCTCACGGATAAACAGGGTCTTGGTAAATTGAGAGTGGGCTCTTCTCCAATACCTCTTGGTGTTTTACCCCCATTTTAGATTCTAGATTCTTCATTGTGTTGTGCAAGAATATTAGGGAGCAATACGAGAAAATTTTTTGCCATTACTGTCTTCAAATATATAAAAAATTTTGCCAATGCCAATATAAGTGCAAAATCGAGTTTCAAATGCCTAATATTGCATAATAATTTCCTGTGCTTCACTTAAATATATATATCCAAAAAAAATGTTAAGCACAAAATGCACACATTTCAAGTACTAAAATAGGGATTGCCCCAAAATCTCACTACAGTGCATATATATATGTAAATGCAAAGTAGAGTTTCCAATATCTAAGATTACTCACATTACGTATAAACTAAGGTCTTCCCTTTCCAAACAATCCACTTGAAGTATAAACCCAAAACAAATGAAACAATGCCTAACATTTCAAGTTTCTCATGCCTAACATTTCAAGTTAAAAAGTAGGGCTTACTAAAAGAATCTCACTACAATGCAAATATAAGCTTGGATAATGGAAAAACGATGAAAAATTACCTAGGAAATTTCAAGTTTCAGTGCAAATCAAACAAGCGCAAGTTGGGTTTCTTATAGTCGAATGAAAGTTGTTTTCCTTCTTGAATGGAGAAATGTAAAAATGCAAGCAGGGTTTTCTTCTCCAACATAAGAATGCAAAATAAATGTGCAAGAAGAACAGGGGTAGTCGCTTCTTCTTTTGGGAGGAATATGAATAGGCGTGATAATTTCAACTTTTTTTTTTTTTCAAACAAGTTTTAAGTTTTTAGTGTTAGTGAAGAATCGCTTTACTTCTAGTTTTAGGGAAGAAAATGTGTTTTAGACTTTAGGGGAAGGAGGAGATGTGTTTAGTTGTAGTTTTGTTCTTTTATGAAGGCCCTATATGTCTTTATATATTTTGTGGGGAGTAAAGGTTAAATTGAAAGTAAGAAAAGAGAGTTTAAAATAATGGGCTCAATGACAAACACATCCCTCGCTAATACTATTTTGACACCTAGCGAGGTCTCAGCAATAAAAACATCCCTAGCTAATACTTTTTCACACCCAGTGATGAAATAGCGAGAAATCAACGATAAAAATTTTAGCAATCACTTACTTTCTCGCTGATCCGTCACTGTTTGCTAGCTACATTTTTTAAAATAAAAACATGGTTTTTTTTTGGAGTAGTGAGGAAAACATATTTCCTTGCAAGTTGCTCGTTGTTTAGCAAAAGCTTAGCGAGGAAACACTTTTGTTGCTACTTTCTGTAGCTGAACTGAAAGTTTCTTGTAGTGTGAGTTTTCTCCTTTATTCGTCCTCGTCATAACAATCTTGAGAACAACTCACATCTAGCTTATTGACAAGTTAATGGATCGTGGGTAATCTATTTCGATTACTGAACTCAATAGTAATCTCATCTTAGTCACCCTTAGACTAACGCATCATTTATACAAAGTAAATAAAAATGCCTCATTTATGCACGTTGCTCAACGTCAAAGGCGATTGCTTGTGTGAGAGAACTAATTTTTACTTGTTTGACATACCTTTTAAGATATAAGATATCATATTAAGCATGTGTATCAAAATGTTCATCTTTCATAATAAGATAAGCACACAATAAAAAGATATGAACAAACTCAAATATAAACTACTCCACAGAACCCATGAGTCATAGACATGTATTTGAGTGTCTTTTTCTCAGCTATATCACACACAAAATTGAGTTTTATATCTTTGTGTTTGGTCTTATCACGATATTTTGTATCATTGCTCAAGCAATGACTGACTAATTATCACAATAAATTATGACTGCTCCTACTAGACTTACCATATCCAAATATGGTAAGAACTACTTAACCCAAACACCTTGTGCTGTAGAAGCACATACCACAAACTCAATATCAACTATGGACAATGATACACAGGCTAGTTTCTTACTAGTAATGAGATTGTATTCTCATTTATCAAGAACACATAACTAAAAATGGATTACCGACACTCAAATCACCACTCGAATCCATATTTTGTGTATCCTATTAAATTTGGATCTTTCATTGATTAATTTAGGAAATAATCTGTAGTACTCACCAGGTATCTCTAAAATTCCATTTTTGATAATCTAATATGTTTTTCTTGGATTGGATTGATACCTGCTAATTAGACCCATGACATGACATATTGGAGCATATATACTTCATAGTATACATTAAGCTCCTAATAGCATTTCTATTATGGTACATTGGACATTTATAATTCTCTTTAGGAGCCTTTGGGTATATTTCATGACCTATACTTCGATACATAGCCACAAGAGTATCATTGAATTTGCAACTTTCCATATTGATTCATTCTAATATCTTTTTGCATATATCTCTTGAGACACCACAAAATCTCTCTTAGAATGATCTCTATAAATCTAACATACTCCTTATGGTTCTTAGCTAATAATATGTCCTAGTCATAAAAAAAATAGAATTATATTCTCTTATTGGATTTCAAACAAAAACACAATGATCTCATCACTCATGATGAAATCATTTGAAATTACAACTTTACAAAATCTCAAATACCATTGTTGAGTAGACTATTTAAAGCCACAGATTGATCTCTTTAATTTTAGATCCTATATCTTTGGCTCAGAAGACAAGATCTACTAGTTGTCCCAATAGATTTTATCCTCAAGTTCTCCATTGAGAAAAGCAGTATAAGTATCCATCTAATGTAATTCTACATCTAGGTTAGCTAATATGGCTAATATTGAGTGATCGGAAGTAATTCCTACCACCAGTGAAAAAAGGATTCATATATTATCAACTTCATGGTTGAGTGCAACATTTTACCACCAATTCGGTACTATAGCTTGCAGTGGTTCTCTCAATCTTTTGCTCATGTTTCAAACTCATTTGCTTCCAAGAGCCATACACCCCAAAGTCTGATCAACCAGTCCCAGACTCGGTTCAATCAAACTGACTCCATCTTTCTTTCTATTGCTTTAATTCATTCATTCTTTTTGGGATAAGACAAAGCCTCACACGCACGCTTTAGGCTTGTCTTTGTCGTTTGAAGATTTAATACACGTGTCCCCTTCAATCTCTAAATGACTTTTGTGCATTCTATTTCGAGTACCTTTTTCAATTTTAGGTTTTTGATAGATTGCTTTCACGAGAATAGCTTCCACTGGAATTGAGTGGTGACACATCCTCTCAAAATTTCTTCTATTTTGGATATCAATTAATCTAATAAAGGTATTGTTTCCCTTTATTTCATGGCTACTAGAAAGTTTATTCTCCATAAATGTATTTTGTGATTTGATTTTAGCAACAGTTCCATCAACACTCTCACTTATAGGCATATAACCTATTGACTATTCTTTGTATGTTATGAAGATACAGTAGTCAACTCCCAACATTTAAGTTTACCTTAATCAGGCTTCGTACCAGCCTAGAGTCATATAGTGTAGATGGTACTAACTTTGGAGGCATATAATCTAAATAGTAGGCCACAATTAACAAATTTATCTCCCCCAAAAGGAAATTGATAAGTTAACTTGCACCATCATGGACCTTATCTTATTCAACAACATTCTATCATTCTCATAAACATAGCTTGATAGAGGTTTATGAGAAATAATCAGTTGTCTCACTGTCCTCTTTCGTTACATAGATCCCTAAATTGATTACATGATAAATTTTCTCGCCCTTGAGCATCTCTCAAAGTTTGTTCTACTCTAATCTATTTTATCCTCCATTCTACTTATATAATGTCTAAAACACCCAGTGTTTAGAACTTATGATTGGTCAAATAATCATGATTATAATGTGAGAATCAATCTAACAATATAATGAAAAAACAAGGTTCCATGACTAGTGTAACGTCCCAGATTTCAGTGCATTCCACCCCGAAATCCGGAGTGCTACTCACTTACGGAACTTAACTAAAATCATAAATAGAATTTCCAAAACACAATTTCATAACTTAGTGTTCCAAAATTACAAGCTGGAAATTTCCAAAATACATTACAAGATCCAAATTACGGCCAAACATATCCATAGTTCACACAAGAACTAACTAAACCGAAATATTGCATCCGAATATCCTAACTATTACAAGTCGGCAATCTATACATTTCTAACAAATCATAAATCTAAACGTTCAACATTCCTAGACACATACTTAGAGACATAAGTTCCGAAAGGATGCCAGATATATCATGGGACTTCAGTCACTCAAACCATAGTCAAGAAC
>JACFYI010003851.1:183626-204201 GCA_014898755.1 Handroanthus guayacan
TTTCTTCAAAAGAAAAGATCTACTTGTAGCCTTTCCTTTAAACCTTTAAAAGCTAAGATCTTGTTTGTTTTCAGTTTAAGCTCAATACGAGCAAGTAGTTTCTTCTATGTTACATAAGAAAATCTAGATCTATGTTATAGACTATAGAGATTACCACTTTGTGGAAAACAAAAGAGGTTGCCACCTTGATTGGCCGCTTTCTTGTGTTGGTTCGAATGGACAACTCGAGAAGGGAGTTCATCTTACGGAAAGCTTTCTACTAGTCTATTTCAGTGTAAGCCAAGTACACTAGTTCCTATACTGATCTCTATTTTAGACTCCATATTATTGGATAGAGCAAGCCCTTGAGAAAGAGAGTTGGTTATTTATGCTTAAACGATTCCTAAACTGTTGAATTCAAAGTCAGATTCTCTCTTCTAATCGGGATTTGAGAAATGTAATTGTTTAAGTTTCTTTTTATCATTTATAGAAGAGGGCACGATGCTATTAGGTGGCATTCTTCTAGTACAAAGGTGGTTCTTTGGTTTTCGAGTTTGAAGTCTGCCTCCTTGAGCGGAAGATCTTTTGTAGCTTTTCTTTTTTCCTTGGCCCTACTAATTAGCTTGGAGACCAAAGTAGATAGTTGTAAGCATAGTGATTTCTCTGCTTCTTTTCTTAAACTAGATTTCCTCATTATTTCTAGATAAACGAGCAACTTAGCCCCAAGGGGAAATTGAAAGGTGAGGCTCAATCCAAACCTAATTGAAAGGGAAAGTGATTGATCACAGACTGAGAGTGAGTTTCAATTTCAATTTAAAGAAGAAAGGAATTGAATTAACGAAATCTAGTGAACAATATTGAAAATCAAGAGTTTAGAAAAGTTCATCATTTGGCAAACTTGGGGATAGATGACAGACCCCTTATTCTACATGATGTACTATTTTGAGAGAAAATTCCATCAAAAGAGTGGACATTTCTGGCATCTCTTGATACCCCTGCTTTTAATAGGGGGCTTTGCCTCATGAATATCTTGGCAAGCATTTGGTTGTTGACGTGCATTCTTCGCACCCATTTGAATGAGCTTGTTCAAATAATGTGTGCTTCTTCTTCCTATGTTGGAAGGAAGGGCGAGTAGCTCTTGAAGGACCTTTTGTAAGGGACATCTCCCAAGATCACAAATTGTTGGCGAGTGCCCTCTGGGCTTTCCTCTGACCATGAGTTGCATACTTTGGTATAAACCTATCTTTAAGGCAATTGTAGAAATCAGAAAACCATAGTTCCCCTCATTCTCATAATCGTCTTCGTCTTGTCTGGTGATAGTTTCAGTAAACTGAAGGAGTATCTCCCAAAGTATTGAAGCTGGATCTCAAAACTAAGGAAATCAACTAAACCAAAAGGCTAAAGAGGCAAGAACCTATTGTAATAGAATAAGCTACCATTGATTTTGCACCTCTAGGACGTGAAGAAAGTGAGATACAAGTAGATTTCGAAAATCAGAAAATGAAAACAAAATTTAAACTTAATCAACGTAGATTACATATGTACCCATCAAAAAAAAAACATAGATTACATATGTACTTCCTAGGATCAATTTATGCAATCAAATAAACTATAGATGGAAGAAGACTGCCTTAGTGCAAAATTCAAATTCCACCAAGATGATCCTCGATCTTCTTCTTCCAAGCCTAGATTTTAAAGCTCCAAGCAATTTAGGATGATCTAAATCCTCCAAAGGATTTTTCTCTTCTCTTGGCCAATTTCTTCAAGGAGAGCAGCCTCAAACCTGATTCAAATCTAAAGATCTCACCAAGGAATCCTCCAAATGTAGGATTTCTAATGTTTAGTCCACACATCTTGATCTATGGAGAACACTTGGAGAATATGAAGACTAGAATTGAATCTTCTTCAATTGAGATTTCTTGAGATGCAAGAGAAAAGATATTTTGAGGGAATTTTAAAGGAAAAATTAAAAGCACAAGTGGCATTAGAGAAGGGGAGTCAAACACCAAGGAGGGTTTTACAGTTCACTTGGATTGCCTAGAGGACAAGATATTTTGATATCTTTCTAAAAGGATGGTCAAACTATCCATGCGCTAGATTTTCTCAAAATCTCATTGGTCCATTTGGAGTTCAAGTAGGATATGAGTTGGCAATTAGGGATTTAATTAACCCTTTAATTAAATTGCCAACTTGTCCATCTAGATTCTCTTTTTAATTTCCCTTCAAAATTTGAATTAGCAAATTGGTCCAATCACAATTTGACTCCTCAAATTAATTGGATAATTTAACTATTAAATTAATAAATTAATTTGACTCTTCAAATAAATCTAGTCAATTGCTTAATTTATAGTCAAACCCTTTGACTTTTATCAAAAAAATCTCTTCCACTTAATCTCTATTAAATAATTCATCTAAACCGTTTAGATGACTCTCATTAAATCTATGTGTTTCTATCAAGGCTTTTGTGTGTAACCCATTAGGTTCATCAATTAATTAGACATGGCCCACAACAATTTGCGATTTAATTAATGAATGAATAATTAAATATTTACTCCAATTAATTAAACTCTTTTAATTAATTACTCATTAGAATTAATCTTTATTGATTCTAAAGTACTCAATCTCTATAGTTGATGTCTATCCATAAGCCCATGGAGCCCAATTGATTGGTGAAATTAATCTTGCTGTGAACCTTTCCACTTATGCATTCCATGCAAATACGATCCTTTTGATTCCTATCTCCCAATTATGGCCTGGAGTCAAGGTATTTTTGGTACCCTAATAGCCCAAATACTATGCTTTTGTCCTTGTTTGTTAGGCGAGGGATCAAATTCTCTATTGGAACTCACCAATGAGCACTTAATGTGATCTGCTAAAAGGTCGAAATGCATATTAAAGAACAAGGACCTTCCACAGGGTCACTATGACTCCTCAAGTCAAATGACTAGTTATATGTACGAGCATAAGTAAGAGAACATCTCATTACTAGATGTCACTATAGCTACCTTATGAGTTTCTCTTGGCATGTCATTCAATGAACTTGTTCTCTAGCAAGTATCAAGTAACGTGCACTGACGTCGAGCACATCGTTTGCTCAAGAAATAGAGCAATTATCCACTTTTTGGATATATGCATCGTTAGTGCAAATCTATCCAAATTTAAGATGCCCTTGTGTCAAAAATTCTATAACTTAAAATATTTTGAAATCAAGAATGTAGATATTTGTTTCATGATCACCATTTAATGTATGACCAAGACCCAATGTTATGTTTGATCTAAAGGGCTTCTTCCATATGGATTGTTAAAATAAGTTATAATTTTATGAACATATAGTTAAAGAAGACCATCTTGTATATTGAACAAAATAAGATCATATTGATCAAAAAGTAGTTTTACAAGCTAAAAACAATTGGCTACGGGGTACCACTCCAATAGAAAGACCAAAACTCAAAGGTACTTCCTGAGCTTGACCAAGGACAGCTTAAGATATTAAAAAAAGGTTGACCTTGTCCTATATAAGCCCATTCCCTAAATAGAATAGATAGAGACATCAGAATTCGACCAATGGAAGTCAAAACTATCAAATTATGACAGCCCAAAACCACGGTATAGATGATATGGATTCATTCATCCCTGTATCTTTCAATCATTGTCAAGTCTGAGGCATCCTTGCTTGAAATAGCTCCCCTAGCCCTGTCTAGTAGCTAGAGTTGGCATTCCACCTTGATTCTATTCTTTCTTGTCTATAAAGTCGGGTCTTTGAAAGGCTTCTTCCTCGACGTAGGTCTTCAATCGCTTGTTTAATAACTCTGGCCAAAACGGATCTTTCAAGGCTTGGCTAGCAAAGCAAATCAACTGAAGTCTTTTTGGTGAAGGAAAACTATAGTGTTATGGGCCCCTTGAGTGATTCTTATCTCAAAATAGTCGATGCATGAAAATAAAAAGGGAGCACATTTCCACTTTTTTCTAAAGAAAGAGGGCTAGCCTAACGTCCTAAAATTAGGTTGTTTTAGATCATAAAGGGAAGAATCTTTCTTTTAGCCATAACTGTAGTAGCTTTATTAGTAGGTGGAGAAAGAGCTAGCCTTTGTGGGGGTAGAATCAAAACTGGTGGCTCCAATGAGCCTAATCAAGATGAGGCTAGAAATGTTGGTATGCCTTATGAGTAGATTTTGACAATCCAATCTATGAGAACTCGGGATTCATTTTCTCAATTTAATTAGCAGAGTGAGTGATGGAGCAACCCAAAACAAAAGAAGAGGGAATTTAGAGAGGGCCCATGCGAAATCATTATTGCTAAGATGCAACGAGGCTGAACCACATAAGCGAGAGAAGTATTATGTTGACGGTAAAAAAGGCACCTTCTTAATTAGGGCAGGGAGATGAGCTATTTGACAGACAAGAAAAAAAAAGAATATAGAGAGTGATAAGCAAGCAAAGCTAACGAGGCCAAAATAAGGTTCTACCAAAGCAAAGCTAAGTGTATTCGTGTAAGAGAGTAAGTACTAAATCCGTGAAAGGGAGGTAAGAAATTCATTTAGCAAAAACAAGGCAAAGCAAATAAAATAGAGAGAAGTTTTTTCTTGAAACACAAGGCTTAGTACTTGGGATGAGACAAGTCCAGCTGCTGAGAAAGAAATAGCACAAGACATAGATATATAGATAAACTCAGCTTCCAAAGTCAATCCTAGCCTGTATTTCCCATTGTTAGAATGGGAGAGCTTATTACTTTGTTGTGTATTTTGGAATGGACACATTGAAACCCATTCGACCTCATCGGGCACTCAATCGCTTCCTAATTGACATCGGTCAGCACTTTGCCCCCTTCCATGACATCACTACAGAGTCAATCTTCTCGCCCTAAAAAGAGCAAAAGTGAAATAGGCAGGGATTAGCAGCCGTTATAGCAAACTTGTTCAATCCGAACAAGTGACTAGATGGCTATAAAAGGTGGATGCATCTTTGCTAGATCTATCAGAAGCATGAAAGAAGAAGTGAACTTTCCTTTAGACTATGACCGCTAGGGATAGCAAGTCATTGATGCTTTCTCAAAACAGAACAAGCAATGAAGACAGGACTCTATACTAGACAAGAGACTCGAGTAAAGCATGCTAATCTCTCAAGTGCAGCTGGATCCCTAAGATGAATGAAAGTCCTCATTGTCAATCTATCATGCTCCAGGCCTAGAGAGCCTAAGGATGCGAAATTTGCCTGAAAATCCACTGTGTATAACCTGAAATTGAGCTATAAATAACTAGCTCAAAAGAAATATCGAAGGTTGCACATAGATTCTTTGACCATAGCTAATATAGTGGTGACTATTTCTTAATTTTTTTCAATGTGGGACATTGGGCAATACAATCGCCCGTCCTTTAGAAAGAGAGGCCCTGGTTGCAGTGTAACAAATTCTACGACCACCCACCAGATGTTAGAACTCCAGAAGTAGCTCCTACGGGCTTAAGAGATGGCTACCGTGCATGCAGCACTTTGTCCCTCAAGTTCAAGAGGTGGCCCCCATACACGTAGTACTTTGCCCTATTTAGCACTTAGTTACCTTTGACTAGTGATAGGCTCTGATACTATTTGTCATGTCTCAGGCCCAAAGAGCCTTGGGACATGAAATTTGCCTAAAAATCTACTGTATACTACCTGAAATTGAGCTGTAAATAGCTAGCTCAAAAGAGATATCCAATAATTACACATAAATTCTTTGACCATAGCTTATATATGAAAATAGAAGGAGATACAAGTTGATTTCAAAAATTATAAATGCAGTATAAATTTAAACTTAATCAGCATAGATTAATATGTATTTTTTTGGATTAATTTATGCAATCAAATGAATTAAAAAGGATAGAAGAAGATACCTTATAGTAAAATCCAAAACCCAAAGGCAACGTTGAATCTCCTTTTCTAAACCTTAATCTACAAGCTCCAAGCCTTAGATTACCAATTTTCGAGCCTAGACCTCCAATATTCAAGTCTTGATCTCCAATCCTTAAGTCTTGATCTTAGAAGATCCAAATCCTCAAAAGGATTTCTTTCTCTTTTTTCCTTGGCCAGAAACTCCAAGTGAGGCAGCCCCAAAATTTATCCAAATATAAGGATCGTCACCAAGTAATCATCGAAATGTAGGATTTCTAATGTTTAGTGCACACACTTTGATCTTTGGTGAACACTTGAAAAAGATGAAGACTAGATTTCAACCTTCTTCAATGGAGATTTGAGAGAGAGAAGAGAGGAGATATTTTGAATAAATTTTAAAGGGAAAAATTAAAACTAATGGTGTGTAAAGCGTGTGTGTGGGTGTGTTTGGCCGGCCATATATGCATATTATAGTCCACTTGGATTGCCAAGTGGACTAGATATTTTGAGATCTTTTTGGATGGATGGTTACACCATCCATATTCTAAATTCTCTCAAAATCTCATTAGTCCACTCGGAGTTCAAGTACAATATATATTGGCATTAGAAATTTAATTAACTCTCTAATTAATTGCCAACTCAAATCTAACTAGATTCCCTTTTGAATTTTCCTCCAAAATTTAAATTGGCAAATTCACCCAATTATACTTTGACAACTCAAATTAATTAGATAATTTAACTATTAAATTAATAGACTAATTTGACTCTTCAAATTAATCTGGGCAATTGCTTAAATTTGACTTTAGTTAATCATTTGACATTAGTCAAAATTCTCTCTTCTACTTAATCTCTATTAAGCTAATCATCGAAACCATTTAGATGACTCTCAATTAATCTTTGTGTTCCTATTAAGACTTTTGTATGTGGCCCATTAAGGTCTTTAATTAATTAGACATGGGTTCGTAACAATTTGCAATTTAATCAGTGAACAAATAACGATTTATTTATTTCGATTAATTAAACTCATTAGAATTAATCTCTATTAATTTTTAGAATACTCAATCTCCACGGTCGATGTCTAGTCACAAACCCATGGAACCCAATCGATTTGTGAAATTAATCTTGGTGTGAACTTTCCACTTACATTTTTCATTCAAATACGATCCTTTTGATTCCTATCTCGTATTTAGGCTTAAGGTCAAGGTATTTTCGATATCCTGATAGCCCAAATACTATGCTTTTATTCTTGATGAATGGTTTGATCTGACATCTTATTTGAAAACTCCTTTTCAAATAGTCACGCCACCTTACGCAAAGATTTTAGTAAACTGAGCATCTTAAAAACATAAGAGATGCATTCGTTTATCAGACGAGGAATCAGATCCTTTATTGGAACTCACAAATCTCCATATTTAAATAACTTATCCCCAACGTGCACCTCGTATTATCTGTTAAGGGATCAAGACGCACATCAAAGAACAAGGACTTACGATAAGGTTACTATAATTCCTCACGTCATAGGACTAGCTAAATGCACTATCATATGTGAGAGAGCTTCTCATTATCGAATTCCACTACGGCTATCTTATGAGTTTCTTTTGGCGAGTCATTCAGTGAACTTTTCTTCAACAAGCACCTAGTAATGTGCACTGATGTCAAGCACATCGTTTGATTGTAAAATGGAGTAATTATCCAACTCCTTGGATATATGCATCATTAGGGCAAGTATATCCAAATCTAAGATGCCTTTATGCCAAACATTCTATGATTTGGAGTATTTTAAGATCAAGACCATACAGACTTGTTTCATGATCACTATTCGATCGTGACTAAGTCCCATAGCCATGTTTGATCTAAAGGGCTTCATCCATATAAATTGTTAAGAAAAGTTACAATATTATGAACATACGATGAACGAAGACCATTTTGCATGTTGAACAAAATAAGATTTTATTAATAAAGAGTAGTTTTACAAACCAAAAATAATTGGCTATGAGGCACAATTTTAACAATCTCTCACTTGCCCTAAAGTCGAGTCCCCATAGTTCTTAGGCCTATTTTCTTAAGAAGTCTCTCAAAGACCTTTTGCATTAAGGGTTTAGTTAGCGTATCTGCTGTGTTCTCGTCCAAGGCAACATGTTCCACTTGGATGTCACCTCTAGATCTCTCAGATCAAAAGATGACATCGCATTATGTGCTTGGATCACTGATGAGATTTTGCTTATTTCGGTTGAACGATGGCTCCGTTATTGTCACATAAGACAACAACTAGGTTGGCAATTCCAGGAACCACATCCAACTCTTGGATGAAGTTTTTACTCCAAACACCCTCCTTCACAGCATCTGATGTGGCAATATACTCTGCCTCAATGGTTGAGTTGGCAATGGTATCTTACTTGAAATTTTTCCAACTTATCATGCTACCATTTAGGCAAAACACAAATCCAGACATGGATTTATAGTTATCTATGTTGGATTAGAAACTAGAATTTGAAAACCTTTCAAGTTTCAATTTTCCATTATTGTAAACCAAAAATAATTCCTTAGTTTTTCTTAAATACTTTATAATTGCTTTAACGACACTTCAGTGACTTTCACTGGGGCCGGATTAGTACCAGCTTATAACATTTAGAGCATGTGCTATGTCCGATCTCATACATAGAATAGCATAGCTTAGATTTTGCTTCCTATAATCATTTAGATTTTGCTTATTTCTCTCTTCTTCCTATAAACATTTGTGCATTTAGATTTTGCATTTAGATTTTGCTTCCTATAAACATTTGTGCATAACATTTAGATTTTGCTTATTTCTCTCTTCTTCCTTCTTAGTAGCCAAAACTTAGAGATCCTCTCTTAGATTCCTCCACATTAAATCTCTTGCTTTTGAGAGGCCTTAGCATTTGATTTGATCTATCTCTATAGATCTGTATTCCTAATACGAATGATGCTTCTTCCAAGTCTTTCATGGAGAATAGCATAGATAACTATACTTTTGTACACTCTAACATATCTTTCTCATTCACAATGGAAAGTATGTCATCGACAGAAAGCACTAAAAATGGCACTGAACTACCATTTATTTTCTTGTATACACACGATTCATACACATTTTTTATGAAGCCAAACTTTTTGACTATCTCATCGAAACATATTTCCAACTTCGAGACACTTGTTTTAGTGCATAAATGAACCTTTGGAGTTTGTAAACTTTTTGTTCACTCCCACTAGATGTAAAGTCCTTCGGTTGCACCATATGGATGTCTTTTTTAATATTTTCATTGAGAAATGCAGTTTTCACATTCATTTGTTATATTTCATAGTCATAATATGCTATTATGGCAAGCATAATTCTATTGGATTTAGGCATAGTGACAGGTGAGAGCGTTTCTTCAATATCTATACCCAGTCACTGGGCATAACCTTTCGCCACTAGTTGAGCCTTTTATGTCACTACCTCTCCATTTAACTCCTAGCTTGCCTTTGAAGATTCATTTGCAACCTATGGTACAATACCCTTAGGTGGATCAAGTAACCTTATTAGAGCATATGGAGTCCATTTCAGATCATATTGCTTCTTGCCATATATCCTAAATTCACGTCAAACATGGCTTCCTTATAAGTCTTTGGATCACTATCCGTTTGACCCATTTTATGAAGGAATCCAAACCTTTCAAGTTGCTTATTGATTCGGTCCGACCTTCTATGAAGTTGTGCATTTATTGGCATATATTATTGTTTGCTTCTACAGCTTGCGGGATAGATTGATTGCCACGAACTTTATCAAGTTAGTATTCATTTGTATAAGGTAGTATTCCTTGAGACAAACACCTTTCGTTCCGCGAGATCATAGAAAAAATAACAGATAGACTCCCTAGGGTATCCCACAAAGCTCCATAAGAAGGATCTACTATCTAACTTATCTCCTTCTAGTCACTTCACATAAGCAGGAGAACCTCATACCCTAATAGGCATGTGAAGGTGCTTTGCCATACCACATCTCATGTGGAGTTTTTGGCACCAACTTTGAAGATACTATATTTAGTAACTTTGCCACTGTTTCGATGGCATAGCCCCAAAAGGAAATTGGTAAATTGGAAAAGCTCATCATAGAATGTACCATGTCTAACAAGTATGATTCCTACGTTTGGCTAACCCATTAAGTTGAGGTGTGCCAAAAGGTGTCTATTGTGAAAGAATTCCATTTTCTGTAAGATAATATATGAATTCGGTACTCAAGTATTCACCTTCTTGATTGGACCAAAGTAAAAAAAGCTTCCTCTCGCATTAACTTTTAGTGGTCTACAAACATCAGTGTGGATCAAATTCAAAGAACTAGCAGATCACTCCAGATGTCCAACAAATAGAGCCTTGGTCATTTTTTCGTTTAAACAAGACTCACAAGTTGGCAATGCATCTAAGTTATTAATACTTAGTGAATTAGAGGCAACCAACCGGCTAAATCCTATTTTTAAAAATATGACCAAGTCTAACATGCCAAAGATAGGCATCATTGTGATTATCTCGTTTTCTTTTATAATGTTGAATTTGCATTATCAATGGACATTCATTTAAGTGATATAACCCATTAAACAAAATACCCTGTGCAATTATAGAATCATTCTTGCATGCACTAAGTTTTTCATTTTTAATTGAAAAGTCATATCGTTAATATCCGAAATGGAAACGAAAATGATATTTTTTTTATTAAATTTGGTATGTAATAAACGGGGTCCAATAGAATAGTATATAAATGGAAAACTAATTTTATTAAACATATACTATGGGCCATAACTTTTGCCCCATGACCTAGATAGAGGATCATATCCCTATCTCCAAGCTAGACTTATTTCATGATCATCATCTAATGCATGACCAAATCCCATAGCCATGTTTGATCTAAAGGGCTTCATTCATATGAACTGTTAAGATAAGCCATAATATTATGAATATATGATGAATGAAGAGCATCTTGCATATTAAACAAAACAAGATTGTATTAATCAAAGAGTAATTTTACAAGCCAAAAACAATTGGCTGTGGGGCACTGCTCTAACAATATAGTGGTGACTATTCCTTTATTTTTCCTAACCTAGGACATGGGGCATTACACAAACAGTCATCTCAGTCACTCAATCTTATCAAAACTCAATCTTGAAATGAAGTACCCCTCTTCCAGTATAGGAATCGGGGGGTAAAGGGGGAATCTAGAAAGATTTGCAGCCCTCATTGTAGCCACATCTGAATGCGATCCGGCCATCCATAAAAAATGAGAGAGGTGATCTCCATTGCGAGTTGTAACCAACATGGGGATAGCGAGCAGAGATGCACGAGAGGAATGAGGAATTCCAGTAAGTTGGTCTCATTCTCTTCATTGGTCATGATAAATCAAAAGAAAAGGATGAGATTGTGTCTTCGGAAGAGGTTGAGCATCAACATCAAGGTCAAGAAGAAGAATCCTGAGTAGTTAAATGAATGTAGCAGTGGTAAGGGAATCTAGCTCCTCACCTCTGACCCTATTATTTTCAACCTCTACTAGCAACAAAAACAACAATGGAATTTGATGACAAGTCCATTCATTGACAAGGGGAATCCAGCAGCAATAAAGGTTGATACCTATTATACATCTTCCAGACCATAATGCTATTCAAAACTGCCAACATGGTAAGGACCATCTGGACTTGATTTTTCACTTGGCTTGCCCTATGAGAACTCGTTCTCTTTTCAGCCTCCTTTTATTTTGTTTTGGATTTGATCTTGCCTAGCAATCCGGTACCAAGCTCAGAAGCACAAGATTGGGGGATAGAGTGTTAGAGTAGTATCCCACAGCCAATTATTTTAGGCTTGTAAAACTATTCTTTAATTAATATAATCTTGTTTTGATCAATATGCAAGATGGTCTTTGTTCATTATATGTTCATAATATTGTGACTTATCTTAACAATTCATATGGATGAAGTCTTTTAGATCAAACATGGCTAAGGGACTTGATCACACATTGGATGGTGATCATAAAATAAGTCTCTACAGTCTTAATCTTAAAATATTCCAAATCATAGAATTTTTAACAGAAAGGTATCTTATATTCAGATAGATTTGCACTTATGATGCATATATCCAAAAAGTCGGATAACACTCCAATTCATGAGGAAACAATATGCTTGGCATTGATGCATGTTACTCGGTGCTTGTTTTAGAACAAGTTCACTGAATCACTCGCCAAGAGAAACTTATAAGGTAGTTGTAGTGGCATTTGGTAATGAGATGTTCTCTTACTTACGTTAGTACATTTAACTAGTAGTTTGACTTGAGGAACTATGGTAGTGTTGTGATAGGTCTTTGCTCTTTGATGTGCACCTCAATCCCTTAGCGGATCATATGAGGTGCTCGTTGGGGATAAGTCACCTACGCGTGGAGATTGGTGAATTCTAGTAGATGATCTAATTCTAAACAAGTGCATCTCCTATGGATTCTATGATACTCGGTTCACTAAAATTCTTACACAAGGTGGTGTAACTATTTGGAAAGCAGTTTTCAAATGAGGTGTCATAGTGAATTGATCACTAAGAATAGAAACATAGTATTTGGGCTATTAGGGATAAGAATTGAAAGGACCATTTTTGCACGGAACACGTAAGTGGATAGGTTCACACCAAGATTAATTTCACCAATTAATTGGGTTTCATGGTCTTGTGGCTAGACATTGACCATGTAGATAGGGTACTCTAAAATTAATAGAGATTAATTCTAATGGATAATTAATTAAAGAAGTTTAATAAATTGAAATAAATATTTGATATCTATTCACTAATTAAATCACAAATTATTACAAGCCCATATCTAATTAATTGACGAATCTAATAGGCCACACATAAAAAGCATTGATGGGAACACATAGATTTAATGAGAGTCATCTAAATGATTTAGATAAATTATTTAATAGAGATTAAGTGGAAGAGATGATTTTGACTAAAGTCTTAATTATGCAATTGGCTAGATTAATTTGAAGAGTCAATTACTCAATTAATTTAATAGTTAAAATTTTCAATTAATTTGAGGTGTTCAATTGTGATTGGGCCAAATTGCTAATTCAAATTTTGGAGGAAATTCAAAAGGGAATCTAAATGAATTTGAGTTGGTTATTTAATTAAAAAGTTAATTAAATTAAAATGCCAACTCATATCCTACTTTTACTTCAAGTGGGCTAATGAGATTTTAAGAGAATCTAGTGCATGGATGCTTTGACCATCCTTCAAGAAAGATCTCAAAATATCTAGTCTATTTGGCAATTCAAGTGGACTATATGTACCCCTAAGTGGCTGGTGATTGCTCTTCCTAATAGCTAAATATATATTTTGAATTTTTTCTCTAAAATTCTCTTAGAATATCTCCTCCCTTCTCTCTTAAGAAATCCCATTTGAAGATTCTTGAACTCTAGTCTTCATCTTCTTCTAGTGTTCCAATCATCAAAGTTTGTGGATTAAGCATTAGAGATCCTATACTTAGAGAATTCTTTGGTGAGAACCTTGCATTTGGAGATCAAGTGTCGGCGCTATTTGGAAGAAATTCGGCCGAGACTTGGAACAAACCCTCTGGAGTATTTAGATTGGTTGAAGATTGGAGATCACGGCTAAGGAAAAGAACATTTGGATTGTGTTGGTGTTTTTGCTTTTGGCATCAAGATAATTTTCTTCTACCTATAATTCATTTGGTTGTATAAATTGACCTAAGGAGATATATATGTAATCTATGTTGATTAAGTTTAAATTCCACTACATTTTTTATTTTGAAAATCTATTTGTATCTCCTTCCATTCTCACAAAGTGCATTAGGGGCTATTGCTAAACATCCAGCGAGCTGCCATTTCTTTTGGTTAGTCTTTGGGTAAAGAACTAAAGGTAAGGAGTGGGTGGCTTTACCTTTTTCCCTTTTTAGTGCATTTAGGTATCCCCTTCTCTTCTACCACTACCGCTAGGAGCTGCTTATAGGAAGAATAATAGCTCTGACTTAGGACTTAAGCAAAAGGCAGAAAAAAAAAAGCATTTAGATGCTTTGCACTTTATTTTTTTATATCATTAACAAGATCGGGTTACATCTATAGGACTTGGGGTTCTTCTTCTTCAACTAAGTCATTTATGTACCTTGTATTTTGTTTTCTTTCTTAAAATTCCTTTTAACAAGCTATTACCGTAGCATCTTGTTCGGTTCCCCTTTTGTAAACAACGTGAGCAATGGGTTTACCTTCTTTTCATTAAGAAAGCAAACTTCAGAAGGGTTAACATATTTAGCATGCTTCTCAAAGAAAAGTCTTTGACCTTTGCAAGCTAGCTATAGTTAAATGATGGGAAATCCTTTGTCAGTTTATATATACTAAATTTAATTTAACAAATTAGGCCCATAGTTCCTGAGCTTGAGGTCCAAACAACCAAGCCACTTTGTCCTTCACCCTTCTAGCTCTATCAATTCCTTTCTTTAATCTGCCTTGATCCTAGACATGCGATACCACCTTCCTAAAAGAAACTGATCCATCCTAAACTACGGAAGAGTTCAGAGCTAGTCAAGTCTTAAATTTTTGTTATCCTGCTCCTGAGCCATAGCCACTAGGATCAGAAGTTTTGGCTACTGACTTTGGATCACTTCCATCCTATGTCTTCTTATCTTGACTTTTTTCCTAGCCTTTTAGCTTTATAAGCTTTCAAGTAAAGAGACTTAGATCTAGGGCCTAAGGATTCTTTCTATCATTATCCTTTATCGCAAAGGCCATTAACTTCTTTTTTAAGTCTAAGATATAACTCCTCTCACTTAGCAAGAAAGATGATTTTTGTTGGTTGTGCAATTGCAGTTTCTCCCATCATTGATGTGTGAGGAGCGATGGTTGCCCTTTTTCTTAATGTAAGTGGCTTGGCGCCGGCAAGTCCTACCCTATTATATAAGGTCCACTACTAAGAGCATAAAATTCTTTACCCTTTCCTTGTCCAAAGCATTCTTCCTTCCAGCTATAGCCCTATTCGAACACTATACATCCTATTTAACTACTATAGAATATCAATATCAAGATCAAGAATAGTAATCCATAAAAGAAAGGACAATAAGGAGTAAAATAAGCTAGGGCCATCTATCTATAACTACTGGGCCTCCACTTCCATGGATGATGACTCCTTAGGGCTTTCACCTTACACTTGAAGAAGAAAAAAGGCCTTGCTATACCAATGATCGACCATTATTTGGAAGAGATGGTAGAGGTAAGTAAGAAAGCTACAACACGATTCATATGATTTGTATCAACTTTCGTGTGAGTCTCCTAATGTGCAGCTGCTTGGCTATAAGTAAGACATTCTCAATTAAGATAATAGGATTAAAGTGGAAAAAGACAAGATCCAGTTCTCTAAGGTAGTAAATATGAGACTAGTGCTTTTGACTGTCCTCCGAGACTAGTGAATCGAACGAATCTACTTTCCTTATCCTGAGGCACGAAGCATTGGAATTGGAGATAGTGTTGGGGCTGGACTTAGCCTTAGAACTAGACTGGGTGCTTAGCTTGGTAATTTTTGCATATAAGAGAATCAAATCTTTTGACTTACATAATAGACTAAATTTGTAGAATTTTCCCTTGATATGAGAGTTGAACCTTAAAATGCATTGGTGAATCTTTTTGGTAGATCTTCTCTGGCAAGAACAAGGCTTATATCGCACGATTTGTTGAGCTTATGTATGATCAATCAATAGAGCTCTGGAAAGAGCTTTTAAAGATGATTCTGTGCCTGTAAGCAGTAGGATTGATACAGAGGGCTTGATTCTCCATCATATAGCCTGTTCGGGTTACAATTCGCGATTTACTTTGCTTGTTACCTCTCCGAACTTTGTATCTAAACTGATTGCCAAGCTGAAACTTTCTCAGCTAAAGATATGAATTTAAGAGAGAGGTCATTTTCACATAGATATATCTTTGTCTTTGGGCACTTCTAAGCAACATAGGATAGATCACAGGAAGTCAAATAATTTGAGAAAGAGTTGCAACCTAGCTCTAGGGAAGGCACTCAGGAAAGAAATTTCATTTTATCAGTATTCTGGTCTTTTGGTCTTTCAAGCAAAAGGTGAATCAGCCTTTTCTATTTTTCAAATCTACTCTCATCCTTAGAAAAGAGATCTAAAGCAGACATTCGACCACCTCAAAGTGATAGACCTTCTCTAATCTAATCTAGCCGATGAACGATCCTCTTAATAGCTGTGCGATGCTATAAGTGGATCTATTCTTGGTCATCAATATTGTTTTCTGCTTGCGATTGTCTATTAAATAGCCTTCCATGCTTAGGTGGCTTATCCTTTTTGCAGTACTCAAGGCAAGTCCGTTAAACCAAAAAAGAGAAGAATTTTAGTTCAGCAAGTCTAAGCCTAGCTTTTGGTTGCCTTAGCTATTTTCAGGTGTTCAATCTAGTTCTCTTCTTTGGCTTTCTTGACATCGGTTGTGGTTGAACATGGGGAGTTAACCCGAGTAATATAGGAGTAGGACTCAAAAGCAGCACCAAAGCCTTAGGTTTAGAAAGTATATTCTGTTCTTCTTTTTTGGGGTTATTATTCTTTGAATGTGACTACTTCGCTTTTTCTTCATAAGCATTTCAAACTGGTAACCGATTCTGGCCTGATGTTCTGATGTCCATACTCCTTGTTTGCTAAAGAACAACTTCATCTAGTAGCTCACTTTCACTTGGTATTGGATCTTTCGTACATGAAGAATTTCCCCACCTAGGCAGTTTATTTGAATATCTCCATAAAAATATTAAGCTACCAGCTTTATATAGGGTTAAGCGCTATGAAGTTATACCAATAACAGATAGCAGTTCTACAAAGAAGGGTGCATTCTAGTCTTCCCATTTTAAGAGAATGGTAAAGTGAGGAAGGGATCTAGTTTTAGGTCCAGGCAAGCTTACTTCGATGGCAGGTTTGTAACTTCATCCATTCATAGCCAAGCAAACAAATATGGTTCTTTAGGCGAGTATCTTTCCATGTTTTTTCTAGCTCCCCATATATATTAATAGCTCTTGCACTAGGATATAGCCCTTTTTATATTGCTTGCCCTATTTGCATCTACACTATGTATTTTATATATAATATGATATTTTAAAGTTTAAGGTTATTGCCTGGGAGAAGGTGTCACTCCCTTTTAAGGTATATTCTAAATAGATTCCATTAAGTCATCTAGCATGCTTATCAAAGGTAGCATGTCATAAAAAATTGCCCTGTTAATGAATAGCCGGCCATTTTCCTCTTGGATAAGAGCGAATTTAGTTGATACCAGTAAAAAGGTATAAGATAAAGGGGCTTGAAGTTCTATAAATACTAGAAAGGTAGCACTTCACAAAGTATGAAGCTAAAGGTTAAAGGTATACTTTTTGTTAAAAAAATATGAAACTAGAACCTTTCTCATGGTAAGTGACTACTCTCTTTTTGCTAGCATTGATCTAATTCCATATTTTCTCCAGTTAGTGGGAGTTTTCTTATAGGCTATTTACTTCTCTTTAGTGTCAGTCCCATCAAGTTGCCTTCTATTGAAAATGGTAGGTTTAAAGCATCCAGTTTGTGTGCTAGCTTCCATTGGAGAGTGAGTTGAAGTTTTTTACAGATGGAGTTTCTTTGCTTCGCTACCAGTCTTGGCTAGTTTCACGCTATCTAGTTGTAGTCTCTGCTCGGGGTAAGATTAAGGTCTTCCATTCCCCTTCTTCAAGCGATCCACTAGGAATAAGGGGTAGTATCAGGAGCATAATAAAGGAGTTAGCCATATTAGGTGGGCTTATAGCTAGCACAAGCACTAACTTCACTTCATCCACCCTTTACTTAAAAAATAAATAAAGAGAGATCCTTCTTTGTCTGAGACTAATAGAGAATTGGCTTTTTGATGTAGAATGAACTGCCTCCTCTTAGGACTTGAGTCTCTCATCTCTCAATGGAATTTTCATTTTCATTGGATCGATGCTTTAAAATGATGGCTACTCGAAAAAAAATAAAAAGAAATTCGGATCGGCTCTAGACCTAGGATCTGTCGCAAACCATGGAAACGATCAAAGCACCGTAGATGATCTAAGAGCAAGATCACGTTAGTGAACCATCATTTTATTTACCTTAAATCACATATCTCACATTAGAATAAACCAATGTGAAGTTACTGGAGAAGAAAACACTTGTCATCCTCAAAGTTAATTATGAAGAATAGGACCAAGACTGCCCAAAATTCATACCTTTACAGTAGTATGGTAGCAAAAGAGTCTATTTAAGGATACTCTAAGTTAATATCAAGGTGAAAAGCTTAGACAAGCTCTTCGTATTTTGACTTCTACTTGTTCTCATGTTAAGTAAGTGAAGGACCAAGCCTAAGCTAACCCAAACCTCTAAAGAGTCTACCTCCAACCCGCTCTAATTCTCACTTATCACACACTATTAGTTATAATTATCCTTTCTGTAAACTACAGTTAACTAATACTCTATTTTATGCATATTACACTTGTTTGGTAGCTATTGATACTCCTAAACAAACTCTAACCTAGAAAGAAAAATAATTCTTTCAAAACTACATCTGCGATAACCTACTCAACCTCTACTGTTTCCAACTCTGCTTATTCCTAGTGGTTGCTATAGCTGAGGATAGCTAGAACTATCTTAACGTATCAAATTAATTGCCCCTCATAGCCCGATATTGCTTTTGGAAAGTCTATGCAAGAAATAGTCCACTTTTAGGTCTTTGATCTCACCTAATCTTGTATGCTAAGCTAGTTTGAAGAGTCTTCCTTCCCTTTCTTCCCTCTTGAGCCAACTAGTTTATTATTTGCTTGATGCTTTGAATAAAGTTCGGAGGAAGGAGGAGGTAGAAGAAAGGCTGTGACTGCTACTCTTCTAAAGAACTAAATGGGACGAGTAAAGAGTTGTAGATTTTAAAGGTAAAGGTTAGGCATAAATTAATATAAAATACAGCGGAATAAGAACATAAAATCATTTATCAACATGAATGCGAAGCTACAATCCTTCAAGGATCCTCACATGAGCATAAATTTTAGATTAAATGAGAGAAAGATCACATTGATCCAATCAATAACAAGCTCAGCCGAATGTGTCTCCACTAGGACTAAAACTTTATCTTTCCTTGATCCAAGGAATTGATCCAGACCCACACTTAGTTGATCCACTTCATGTTTGAATCAAAAACTCCAATAGCTCGTCAAATCTTCAACTGGTTGAAAACTTCTTCTCCAGTAGATGTGAATGCCGTGAGCTATCATTGATGGAATCCAAAACTTTGATTCTCCAATTAAATATGGATTCACACCTCTAATGTTGATACACACTTTCTCTTTTAATTACCACTTTAATTTTTGGTTAGAGAAGAAAACTAAAGATGAATTTCCAAGAAAGAGGATGAAGATGATAGCTAGGAGGGAGTAATTTTGATCTTAAAATTGCACCTGAAATTAGATCAAAGGGCACAACCAAAGTAGTGTTTAAAATGTGAAGGCAGTGTTTAAATGTGAAAGTGGTAGACCATTTATGTCCTACTTGGCATGCTTATGTGGCTAGATATTTTGAAGGGAAGAATCTAAATTCTTTTTTCTAGTATCTTGGACCACTTGTCATCCAAGTTGGAT
Organism: Handroanthus guayacan; assembly: GCA_014898755.1. Taxonomy (NCBI): domain Eukaryota; kingdom Viridiplantae; phylum Streptophyta; class Magnoliopsida; order Lamiales; family Bignoniaceae; genus Handroanthus; species Handroanthus guayacan. The sequence goes on from JACFYI010003851.1 coordinate 203,099, forward strand.
ATATTCATGTAGTATTTTAATTAACAATTAATTAAAGTGTCACATGATTGCCAACTAGTTATAAGCACTTTCAATATTCCCTCCTATTTATTCTTCTTCTTGGATCAATTAAGTTCAACTATTGAAATTAATTGAATTAAATTGACAATTAATTTAATCAGAATAAGACTCTTCAAATTAGTCTATCCAAGAAGACATACTTTGACTTAGGCCAAATATTTTGAGTTTTAGTCAAAATTTCTCTTTTTTGCCTAAGTCTAATTTCGGTGATTTTCTCTAATCCAATTAGAGAATCTCCATTAAAATTAATCTCGTGACTTAATTGAGGAAAGTATGTGACCCATTAAGTTCATCAATTAATTAGACATGGCTTGTAACTTTTACGATTTACGATTAATTAAACACCTTAATTAATCACTTATAGAATCAATCTCTATTAATTCAAGAGTACCCAATCTCCATAGTCGATGTCTAACCACAAGTTGATGGATAGAGGTGTCAAACGGGGCAGTCCGGGCTGGCTCGGCCCGTGAAACCGTTTAGCCCGGCCAGCAACAGTTCCGGGCTTAGGTAGGCTGAAATCCCTTTTGGAGTGGCCCGACCACTAATTGGCCCTTTTAATAATGGGGTCGGACCTAAACGGTTCCAGGTTAAACGGTTCCGGGCTAAACGGGCCTTAAATGGGCTAAACAATTTTGGACTAAACGGGTCTTAAACGGGCTAAACGGGCTCGGACTAAATGGGATAAACGAGCCAAGTTTTTTTTTTATATATATAATCCTTTATGTAATTATAATAAAGAAGAAGAAATAAGCTATTTTTCACTTATTTAGTTCAAAGAACTCTTAAAAATATAAAAAGAAATATCATAAATTTTACATACAACATATTTTATTAACATGACATAAATTTAAATAATTTAAAATAATTTTTTTTAAAGTATTAATATAATATATATTTTAAAGTATTATTTTAGTTGTAATTTTCAGAAATATAATATTTTCATCAAACACTTAAATAATATTACATCTAGAAAGCTTTATATAGTGTAATATTTTTTAAATACTAAAATTAAATTAAATGATTTAACAAACATAAAAAAA
>JACFYI010003851.1:204512-226548 GCA_014898755.1 Handroanthus guayacan
GGCCCAAAATATTGGGCCCGGGATGAATAGACGGGCCGGTTAAAACCGGCCCACCTATGAATAGTACCCAGGCCGGGCTTTTAGACGGGTCGAGCTGGGCCGGGTGGCCCGGCCCGTTTTGACATCTCTATTGATGGAGCCCAATTCATTAGTGAATTACCTCACGAACTTATGCATACTACGCAAATATGGTTCTATCATTTTCAATCTCCCAATTGTGATATAGGGTTAAGATATTTTTGGCACCCCTATTAGCCCAATAATTATGCCTCTTTTCTTGATGTTCGATTCGTTTTTGAACTCAAATTTGGAAACTCATTTCCAAATTGACATACCATTTTTGCTCAAGGATTTTCTTGAATTGAGTCATTATAGAAAACATAGGAGATCTACTTGTTCATCAAGGTGAAGAAACGGATTCTTTCTTAAAACTCACAAGCCTCAATGCGTAGATAACTTGTCTCCAATGTGTATCTCATATGATCTGCTCGAAAGTGGTGGAGATGCATAAAAGAACATGGACCCACTATAAGCTTACCATTGTCTCTCAAGTCTAAGGACCAATTATATGCACTATCGTAAGATGGAGAATATTCTATCATCGAATACCACTACGATTATCTCATGGATTTCTTTATGTTGGATCTTTAGTGAACTTGTTCTCTAACAAGCACCCACTAATATAGTACAAGTTTATCCTAACCTAAGATATCCTCGTGCCAAAGATTCAGTAACTTGGAAAATTTAAAATCAAGACTCGCAGAGACTAATTTCATGATCACCATAATATATGTGGCCAAGCCTCATAGTCTTATTGATGTAGAGGACTTCTTCTATATTCATTATTGATGAGATAATATTGAATAATATGAATAAGATGGCCATTTTATTTATATTGAAAAAAATAAGCTCACTTGCCCTAAAGCCAATTACTCATAGTCTTTAGGCCCATCTTCTCAAGATATCTCTTAGAGACCTTTTGTGTCAGCGGCTAAGTCAATGGATATACTATATTCTCTTCTAAGGTAATACATTTCACTCTCATGTAACTTCTATCAATGATATCTCGGATCAAGTGATAATGCCTCATGATGTGCTTAGATTGTTGATAAGATCTTGGCTCCTTCGCTTGTGTGATGACTTCATTGCTATCACAAAAGATGACAACCAGCTTGACTATGCTAGGAACTATATCCAACTCTTAGAAGAAGTTTTTCATCCAAACAGTCTCCTTTGCAGCTTCGATGTTGCTATGTAGTTGAGTGAGTTGTTTCTTACTTTGAATTTTTACAACTAATCGTACCATTATTAAGGTGAAATGTAAATCCAGAAATGGATTTATTGTCATCTATGTCGAATTGGAAACTTGAATCTAAAAATCCTTCAAGTTTCAACTCTCCACCACCATAAACAAGAAACAACTCCTTAGTTCTTTTTAAGTATTCAAGAATTGTTTTTATAGTGCTCCAGTGACTCTTGCCTAATGCTTAGAGAATATGCCACATTCGGTCCTGTACATATATTGTGCATCTAATGGCGGACGCATAAAGTATATTAGACATCTTACATCTCTCTTCTTCCGTCTTTGGTGTCATAGACTTAGATAGACGTAACTCATGTCTCATAGGTAGAAATCCTCTCTTGGATTATTCCACACTAAACATTTTTAGTATTTTGTCTGTGTATGGTATTTGGAAGAGCCCTAGCATTCTTCTTAATCTATCTATATAGATCCGTATTCCCAATAGAAAGGATGCTTCTCTCAAATTTTTTATGGGGAATTGCATATATAACCATATTTTTTGTACAATCTAACATTTCTTTCTCATTCCCAATGAGTAGAATGTCAGGCCTTCTTGTATACATATGGTTCATACACATTTTTACGAAGCCAAACTCTTTGATTGTCTCATCGAAATATATGTTTCAAGTTTGGAATGCTTGCCTAACTCCATAAATGGATCTCTGGAATGTACAATCCATTTGCTCACTCCCACTGAATATAAAGACTTCCAGTTGCTTCATGTAAATTTCTTTGTTAATGTTGCCATTGAGAAATGCAGTCTTTACATCCATTTGCCATATCTCATAGTCAACTCATAGTCTTTGAGTATAACCTTTTGCCACTAATCTTGCTTTATAGGTTGTCACATCTCCATTGGCTCTAAGCTTTCGCTTATAGATCCCTTTGCAACCAACAGGTATGATATGTTCTGTGGATTTGCTAAGATCCATACCTTATTAGGGCACATAAAGTCCATTTGAAATTTCATGCTTCAAGTCAATGACCTGAGTATATGTACGACATAGCTTCATCATAAATTTTCCCATCTCATGAAGAAATTAGAACCTTTCGTGCTGCTTCTTAATTCGTCCCGACCTTCTAGGAAGATGTGTAACAACAGACATTTCTTGCTTATTTGCTTTTACTACTTGTGGGACTAGTTGATCATCATGAACTTCATCAAGTTCGACAGCAACACTCTTTTCTATCTAATAGAAATTTCCTTCCCAAAAACGTAGTATTTCTTTAAACAAACACTTTTTGTTCCAAGTGATCATAAAAGTAACAACCCATCGACTATTTTGGGTGTTCTATAAACTTGCATAAGGTGGATCGATTATCCAACTTATCTCTATCTAAACAATTCATGTAAGCATGAAAACCCTAAATCTATAGATAGGAATATGAGGATGCTTTGCCATATCACATCTCATGTGAAGTTTTGGGCACTGACTTTTGGAGGAACTATATTTAGTAGCTTTGCAACTGTTTCTATAGTGTAACCCCAAAAGAAAATAGGACTATTGGTAAAGTTTATCATGAAACGTACCATATTTAACAAAGTACAATTTTTTTGTTCTGCTACCCCATTTAGCTGAAGAGTGCAGGGAGGAGTCCATTGTGAGAAAATCCTATTCTCTTTTAGATAGTCTAGGAATTCGATGCTCAACTAGTGTCCTCCTTAATCAGATCGAAGAGTCTTCATACTAAGCTCCAGTTGCTTTTCCACCTCATTCTTGTACTCCTTGAATTTCTCAAAGGCTTTATAAGATACAAGGGACGAAACTGGGAAAAATCATTGGTAAAGGAAATGAAGTAAGAGAAGCCTCCCTTTGTACGAACTCTTAGGGGTCCACATACGTCTGTATGGATCAAATTCAAAAGATATATAGATCTCTCGGATGTCCAACAAATGGAGCCTTGATCATTTTTCCTTTCAAACAAGATTCGCAAGCCAGTAAGTCCTCCAAATTACTTACTTTAAGTAAACTAGAGTCGACCATTATCCGACTTTTTGGAAATATGTTCAAGTCTACCATGCCAAATATAGGCATCATTTTGATTATCTAACTTTTGTTTATTATTTTATTGTACTTGCATTGTTGTTGGTCGTTCTTCCAAATAGCACAATCCATTATTTAAAGAATTTTGTGCACATAAAAAACTATTCTTTTTCGCAATTAGTTTCCTATTTTTTTAATAGAAAATTCAAAGCATTCACGATCTAAAATGAAAACCAAAATATTGTTCTTTATTAAACTTGGAACACAGTACACAGGGTTAAGTATAATTTTCATTAGAACGAAAAGTTAAAGCGATAATACCTATGCTATGAGTGGCAACCCTTGCTCCATTGCCTAAGTGGATGATCATACCCCTATTCTTAAGCTCACTTTTTCTTTTCATCCCGTACAATATATTGCAAAGATATAAGCCACATTCGGTATCAAATACCCATGAAAAAGAATACATTAACAAGGGGGTAACAAGCGTACCATTTTTCAAACTTGCAAGATAAGCTGTGCAATTTCTTTTTTAATGGCCGAGTTCGTGACGGTAGAAGCATTTAGCATCGGGATCAGCCCCCTTTCTGTTTCTTGATTCCTCACTTTGGCGCCATTGGTCACTTCTCTTTTGAAGAAGAACTCTTCTTCTTCTTACGTTCGGGCCTTAGAGATGGAAGCAAGTATGATAGATTTATCTTTCTTGATGGTAGACTCCGCGATGACCAACATGTTTGCTAATTTGTTAATCATCACTTCATTCTTACTCATGTTGAAGTTCACAACAAATTGGTCAAATGATTTAGAGAGAGATTGAAGGATCAAATGTACATAAAGGTCATTGTCCATGATGATGCTTAAGTTGCTAAGCTTTTCAATAAGCCCCATCATCTTGAGACCGTGTTTATAGACACTAGTCCCCTCTTCTATTCTCATTTGAAATAGCACCTTAGGGCCCTCAAAGCACTTATGCTGAGTTTGCACACCATACAACTCTTTTAAGTGTGCATAAATTTTGGCAGTGTGCTTCATATGCTCATGTTGTTCTTGGAGCTCGTTGGAAACAACCATTGTGTGGGCAGAATTCAAGAATTGTCCATCCACTGAATTCCAACCTTTATCTACTCTTTCATTAGTTTAATCCGTGTTTATCAAATTCTTCTTTTATCATTGCTCTTGAACAAGAACCTGAATGGAATTGAAAGGTCTTCGAACCTTTCAAATGATGCCATCGTATAGCATGTGTCTTCATCGTCACTCGATCCGGCGTCCAAGGAGTACCATCGAGAACATAAGTATGTTTTTGGAATTAAGAACAATTTTGAGGTTTCTTAGCCAATCATGAGAATTGGATTCAATCAATTTGTTTGTTTCCAAAATCACAGTGAGTGGGTTCTCAGCCATTTTCACAAAAAACCTACAGAAGCATTGAAGAGAAATTAGCATTTATTTATTCCAATATTTTTCAAAAATATGTTCATGGTCTTTAAACATATGTTATACCTCTCACTATTTTATCAAATTCCTCACCCTCCAAGAGAATTCGAGAAATCATATTTTCTAATAAGAATTAAGACCCTAAGACATCAATAATAGACCACAACTCTTGAGACATTTATTATTAATTCTAAGTTCGGTAACAATTATGAACTGCATCTCTATACAATTCTTAATTTTGTTTTCCCTCATTTATCATATAGATCCATAGCTCGTGAGATATCTATATTACTAAATGTTAAGTTCATAACCCACCAATTGTGTCTTTTAGTTATTAAGCGTATAACATTCCATGACTCGTGAGACATCGCTGCACCTTAAATGCCAAAAAGTGTCATCTCATGGTTTAAGAAATAAACATACCTTTCCATAATCAAATGTTGTGGCTTGTAAGGCAAACACTTCAATTAATAAAACAAATTATTAAAACCATTTTAATGAGGTTCATGATCATCCTATACATTCATTCAAAATCACATATTCATCACATAAATACATGAAATTAAATAAACAAACAACAATAAGTGTTCATCCCATGAACACTCAATGTTGTTCATTGCATTTAATTCAATTAAAAATGGAATTCAACTTGGTTTTAAATCACATAATGATTTCCAAAAATCACCAATACCTTGGAGATCATTTAAAACAACAATAGAGATCAAACTACCTTAAAATTGGGATCAAACAACTTTAAACAAAAGCTCTGGCAGATTTATGCTATTGTTTGACACCTTGTTTCAAAAACCTTTTTAACATTTTAAATCATCCTTTTGACTCTCAAATGTCTCCAACACCTTGAAGATGATTTACAATATTAAAAGAGATCAAATTACATAAAAAATTGGAACAAAATTGTCCAAGAGATTTTCATGATAGATTTATGGACCTATTCGACAGTTTGTAAAAAATAAAAACTCTTGAGCACTTTTTTTTAATTTTGAAATTAATCTTTTGACACTCAAAATCCCCAACACATTGGATATGATATAAAAAAATCAAAGAATACCAAAATACTATAAATTAAGGCATGAAATAAAAGTTAGAACATGGGGGACCGTTCGGCCAAAAATAGTGGCAGTTTACTTTGGTTCTTCATGCTATAATTAGTATATTCTTGATCTAAATCAATTTAGATCTAATTTAATACATGTATCATGATCTTAATGAATTTTAAATAACTTTAAAATCAATTGAAACATGTCAACAAATTGAATTCCAAATCTAACGAATCAACAACAAAATGCAGCAACAAGTTTGACATTCTATCTCATTGAATCATAAAATTGCAAGATCACAATATACCAATAACTATCATATAATTCATATGAATCTAAACCATGAACATAATTTAGTGACCTCCAATTCATCAAATTAAATTAAGATCACCAAATTCACATTAATTCATCACATGAATGAATGTTTTTAACAAATATAAAAACTAACCCATGTGATTGGCTCGGATATCACTTGTAGATGAAGGATAGGCATAAATCAATCAAAAACAAAGTAGAATAAGAACATAAAATCATTCATTAACATGAATACAAAGTTATTGTCCTTCAAGGACAATAGATTTTACATTAAAGGAGAGAAAGATTACCTTGATCCAATATATAATGAGCTCGGCCAAATGTGTCTCCTTTAGAAATGAAATTTTTTATCTTTCTTCGATCCAAGGAATTGATCCACAACAATACTTAGTTGATTCACTTCAAGCTTGAATAAAAAACTCAATGAATGCCATGAGCTACCAACAATAGAATCCTCAACTTTGATTCTCCAATCAAATGTGGATTCACGCTTGATCAATTCCTCTTTTATTTGCAACTCTTGTTTTTGGTTAGAGAAGAAAACTAAGAATGAATTCTAATGGAGAAAGAGAAGGAAGATGATAGTTAGGAGAGAGTTATTTTAATCTCAAAATTGCAGCTGAAAATAGGATCAAAGTGGAGGCCAAAGTGGTATTTAAAATGTGAATGTAGGGCACTATTTATATCCTGCTTGGCATGCTTATGTGGCTATATTTTGAAGAGAAGAATCTACCTCTAAATATCTTGGATAGCTTGGCATCTAAGTTGGTTATATCCATGTGGCATTTTAATTAATAATTAATTAAAGTATCACATGGCTTCCAACTAGTTATGAGCGCTTTCACAATCCCTCCTATTTGTTCTTCTTCTTGGACCAATTGAATTCAACTATTAAAATTAATTGAATTAAATTAATAATTAATTTAATTATAATAATTTGACTTTTTAAATTTGTCTATCCAGGAAAACCCACTTTGACTTAGGCCAACATTTTGACTTTTAGTCAAAATTTCTCTTCTTTTGTCTAAATCCAACTTAAGCTATTTTCTCCAATCTAATTAGAGAATCTCCATTAAATTCATCTCATGGCTTAATCAAGAATACGTGTGACCCATTAGGTTTAACAATTAATTAGACATGGGATCATGACTTTTACGATTTATGATTAATTAAGCACTTGAATTAATCTCTATTAATTTAAGAATATCCAATCTCTATAGTCAATATCCAACTATAAAGGCTATAGAGCCCAATTCATTATTGAATTAATTGTGCTGTGAACCTCACCTATTTATGCGTACCATACAACTGTGTATCATACGACTAGCTGAACGAGGATGTGAACAAATCCCTATCAGGTGGTGTAGATGAATAAAACAAACCAAGCCCTGCTTTTGATCTTTTAGCCTTGTCTACTCTTGAATGGATAACTCTTCTATAATGCCTAGTTTTTTTTTCACCCGTCCAGTTAACAAAAGTGAAAGAAGATTCATCCTAATAATCTTCATACGTTATGGGAGTAAGGGCCATTAGAAAAACGAAAATGATCGCAGTTATTGAAGCAACTGGAGGCAGGGCTAAGGTAGAGAGAAAAGGAGTAGTTCGCTTACTTCTACCAGGGAAAGAAAGTCCCCTACAGTTAGCCTCGAAGGCTATGCCAACTTGCCCAAGTAGTTATGTCGTAAGTTCATCCACCTTTACCTGAATGAGATTATATCTGTCGATGTAAACCTCCCCAACTACTTGGCTATATCGATATGCTAATAGGTTTTAGACCACACGTACCCTAACCTACTATGTTCCTGTTAAAGATTGCCACTAGGCGAATAGGTCGATTACCTTTACCCGTACTAGCCTTTCCTACTCTATCTCTAGTAAGAGCCGTATTTCTCTTTCTTTGTATAAGCGAGATAAGGACTAAGCTATATCGATACACTACATTGAAATTAAAAACTCTACTTCAGTACATGAGTTACATCTTTTGTTGGTTCAATTAGCCACTGATTGCTTCCAACCTAACTTTGATATGGAACTGTAATTTACAACTCTTTGATCCACTCCTAGTGGGTGGTATTTGTGGATCACATTGAGAAAGTAGCCACGGGAGATCGCTCTAAAGGAAAGGTAGGCTCTTAAGTTGGCAAGAGATACATTCCGGAGATGAAAGAGTTCCAAGGGTCAGTTTTGTACCAGCAAAACAACACTCAGTCACCAGCAAAGCCTAATAGAATGGCTATTGTCATAGCTCCTATTACTAAATGATAGGTGGTCACATAAGGTCCTAGTATTACTACTGCCAGATTGGCTTTCTTTTAGTTGCTATACCAGTGTAGAAGAGAATAGTCGGTACCTCCACGATGGGACAAAAGACCAACCAATACAATAGTAGTGGAATGCCATTTCTTGAGCTTTCCACTAAACGATAGGAAGACTCAGAGGGTTAGATCAGCCCACCAGGGGCGCTACTTATATCTCACATCATACGATGCTTGATGGCCTAAACATTGGACATTGGAACTATAGAACAAAGAATGAAAATTTGATTCCTTGACTTGCTTTACACTGAACTTAGCTAATACCAGCCTCTTTCACTAGTGGTACTTAAGCAGCATATCTCATCTTGGTTGGGAGGTGAACTCAGTCCGTCTGTTCCTAAGATAGTCTTGTCTTATTCTTATGCTTATGATCCATCAATAGATCCTGCAAGACAAAGGAAGACTATGGCTAAAGCACTAGTAGTAGATCTTCTAGTTACATCCCTAGTCAAGAGCCTCACTAATAGTTTCGGTAGTATCCCACCTTACCTTACTCGGGTTGGGACATTGTTGGTTATCAATAAAGAATTCCTATTTTGACCATTCTCTAAACCAACTAGTGAGAGTGATTAGCCTGCATAGGAAGGATCTTCTATCGATCTTGTGAATAGGGTTGGTGACTTTCAACGAGGTCCAAACGGGATCTCTTGAGGCATAAGAGGATGATCTAGTGTGATTAAGTTGTCACATGCTAGGATTACAAAAATCCGAGGATTGAGAGTGATATGATCTTGTAAGTTTTGACATGCCATGATGACAAAGCATTAGAACATTTTCTAAACTATTGAAATGAAAAAACTCTTTCTTCGTTTGGTTTGTAGCCATACCATACAAACTGCAAAATTCCTTTGTTTGGGAATAATTGGATACAAGCAAGATAGATGCGGATCATGATCATAGAGAGCTCTATTCCTAACTTAGAAGCTCCTTCTCAACCCCAGGGTTAGCCCAATGAGTACATTCAATTTTATGTCCAAAATCAATTGAAAGGAAATCCCCAAGGAGTTACCAAGAAACTTAGTGAAGTTCCTTTGCTTAGGGCAAGAAGGTCCTTCCCTAAGTCTAATCTCTATTCGTGTGCAACACATAGTGCTTGACCTTTCCTGCTTCTTAGGATTTGATGCTCTTTTGAGATAGCTTTCAATAGAATATAGAGCTCCGCCCTTCTAGCTATCTAATGAGTTCACTACCTTAATTCCTTAAACAAAATAGTTAATCATAGAATAGGAGGAATTTTTACTTCCTTTTTGTCTGCTAGTTAGGAATGGAATCTGACTCTACGAATACAAATTATTGAATGGGCAAATTCTTGAATAATTATTAGACAAATAGGGCACTAGAACTCTATTCTTCCTCCTTCCCCACTTAGGCCTTAGGAGCATAGGACATTAGCAATAAGACTCACTACAAGAAAATATGTTTTTTGCTATGATTAAAATTATGTAGCAAGTAATAAATAAGTGTAGTAAAAGGTTATTTACTACGCTTGGACTACACTTTTCTAGCCATAGGCATTGCAAGCGTGGTAAAAAGTATAGCTATGCATTTTAACCATAGTAATTAACTTTTACTACAAAATTATCCTTAATTACTACAAATTAAAATGTGTGGTAAATATCATCAAATACAATACTATTTTTCACCACACTGGAAAAAGTGTAGTGTTTAGTTATTAATTGCCACACTTTAAAAACAGTAGCAAATACTTAAATAATTTCTTAAAGTAATTAAATGTAGTAAATGTAATTTATTACTATAATTTTCATTATGTCACTTCTCCATATCTTGTTACCGAAATTGACTAATTTGTGGATGACTAGCAATTAATTTTTTAAGTCTGCAACTAAATGGAGTTGAACCCCTGACCTCCAAGTTCAAAGTTGATGTGTGTAACCACCAGACCAAAGTTATTCTTATGTATAAAACTCTACCAAATAATATATATAGTATATATTTAGGTTACAATTAATATATTTAACTAATATGTTTACACTTGTATATATATATATTTTTATTAATCCAAGTACTTAATATTTATACACCTTGTACAGAATATACATTTATTCATGTATTTGACAATATATATCTTAGTTTCTATATTATTTAGATAGGTATGTATTTCATTTAATAATAAAATTATACAAATTAATATTCATATATATATATATTTATATATAAATTTAGTATCTAATTAATAAATATAGCTTTTAAATTTTTAGCTTTTTAATCTTTAAATTTAATTTTTTAGAAATAAATATATTTAAATTTTAAAAATATATTTTATTTTTACAACGAACTTTTCCGTCGCAAGATTAAATTTAATCTTTTTTAATAATTTTTCAACAGATATGTATCTACGTTGCAAACTTAAATTTATTTTTTTAAATAATATTGTGAAGGAATATTTTCATTGCAAAATGTATTTAATATTTTTTAAAAAATATATATTGTTACCAGTTACTTGCGATGAAAAAATTTGTTATGAAATTTGTTGCAAATGTTTTGGGGTGTATATGTGTGTGCTTGAATTGTTAAGAAACAACGATTTTGGGCGTAGAGAATTGAAAAGGGAAAATACGTAAAACGAGAGTGGAGAATGGGGTTGGGGAAAGAAGAAAAAAAAAACTAATTTTTACTTTAGTTTTTAATTTATTATTAAAATACTAACATCTTTTCTAAATGAAATTATTTTGCTTGGGATTTTAATATCTTAATTTATTATTAAAATTTTTAGCTTATGTTTTAAATTTTTTATTTATTTTTTATTTTTTATTTTGAATCTTGTTCTTTATTTGCCAATTAATTTTGAAAAAAAAAAGTCATACTTTTTACTTCACTAAAGAAAAATGTGGCAAATGCATTAACTTTTGCCACGATATGTGAAAAATCGTAGTAAATATATACTTTATTTGCCTCATTTTAAAATTGTAGTAAATAAGCACATCTTTTACTATACTAAGGGGGAGCGTAGTATTTAATATTAGTTTTTACCACACTTTTTGATAACTTATACTATACAATATGAAAATCGTAGCATATAATCTCTTTTAACCACATTATTTCTAGTGAAGTAAAAACGTTTGTAGTAAAAAGCATATTTTCTTGTAGTGACTTTTTGCAAGGTAGCAAAAGAAGGAGCAATAGTGGAAATCACAATAGTTGTAACAAAATCATTGGCACGCAAAGCCCTGTCTCTAAGAGAAAATAGGGTAGACATGCTACTTGAATAGACATTTGAGATGGCATCAAGCCGAGCACAAAATAGATTTGGGCAGCTAGTAAGGAGGACTATGAAGCCTTCTAGCATAAGTGATGCCTTCCCAAGCTCTAGTCTCTTCAATATGGCTTTGAGAACGTAGAATAGAAAGGGCTTACTTAGTTTCCAGGAAACACTAGAATGCCAATGCAATACCTCATACTTGTGTCTACCCCTAGACATCCCACAATAATTTAGAGCTTCAAAAGATCGTCCTGCCGACTTCTCCTTCATCCATCCTCAATAAATTGAATTTTAGGTTTAGGACCTTTAATAACCTCTTTCTGACGCTAAGTGTAAAGGGAAAAGATATGCTTATAGAGTTAAGACCAGTGCCCTTACCTTGAAACATCCTTCTTAACTACCCCGCAAGGGTTAAGGTAAGCTTTTCTTCCCAATGGCAAGGTTTAGGAAGCAATAACGAAGACTTTTTCTATTCTGAGGCTGCTTTCTCTTTGAAGAGCTTTCGATGCTCTTGTCACAATTGAATTCTCTACCATACCTATATTACTTATTACTAATCTCTGTGATACTTATTCCGATTTTCCTAAAAGTTGACTATCCGCATCAAAGATAAGATGGAAAAGGACTAATTATAGAGCATCATTCAATGGCCTTTGTTTTTATCTACAATTCCTCTTCTTCTAGTAACTAGTGGTAAGGAAAGTGCATGGCTAGGATGCCCAAGAGATATTGCCATTAGATTTTTTATGTTCATCTATGTGATTCTCATCTGGGCGGTGCTATGCTTCCAACATGCCCTCGTTAGGGATATAGCACTGAGGGGTGAGTCACATCTCTGGAAATAGCTCGGCCTGAAGTCCCCTAGCCCTCTTCTATTCAGCCTTAGAAGTCAAAACTCTAATCTAGCCATCCTGTCTAGCTTTGTTTTCCTCATGACAAGGTTTCGCTTTTTTGATTCCCTAGATTCTCCAATCTTTGGAACAAATATTCGTATTTTTGAGGTTGGTGTCATACTCTTTGGACTTGACATCCATGCCTTCCCTCCCACTCCTGCTTTCCTTGTTATCCATAGCTTTAATATGATTAAGGGAGCTTTAGTATCGTTTGATTTGCATCACTGTCTAACTATCTAGTTTGGCTTAGTGTTCAATTCAACAAGATGTTTCCCTATGATCTTACTCATTGTATTGAATATCTAGAAGCCAATGAATCAAACAAATGATAGGTAAAAGTAGAAGGCAATGAAAGAGGTCATAAGTAGCCCATTCATTCTTAGTCCTTATGGCCGGTTAAAGAAGAAGAATGATTTAATGATAAAATAAATTGATATAGGTGAAAGTATGGTGATGGCATAGGAAGAGTCTAGGTTCTCAATTTCAACTTCACTTTTATCCCAGCCACTTCCAGCGTTAAAGGTGAATGAGTGAAACTACTAAACCAGATGGAAGTATGGCAAAAGAGATTCTTTCTAGTGGAGGATTGAGATTTTGAGCAGCTTATTCGGATTAGGCATCCAATTCTATTGATAAAGAAGAGGACCTCACCTAAAGGTTTTGAAGCTTTTAGGAAGCTATTTTTCTGATCTGCATAAGAAATGTAGTCTTAGGATTGGACTTCACTGAAGAGATTTTTTTCCCTAGTTGACAATGTGAAGGAAAAAGAAGGTATGTGAAAGTCAAGTTGTAAAGAAAGATTGAAAAAAGTTGGAATATATTCTGGTAGCCTTGTAGTGTTCATTTCCAAAAATGAAGGGATAGTTCACTTGACCTAGTGAAAGATGTTTCGGAACAATAGCCACTAACGTTAAAGCATGATAGAGGAGGGAGAGGGTTCCAAAGGAAGCTTGACCAACCTTTGACCCTAACCTAGGAGCAAAAAAGCACATGGAAGAAGTGAGGACGCTTGCACTAATTAAGCGAGAAGACCGATCTATTTCATTAAAAAAAGAAGTGGATTTGCAAGCAAGAAAAGATCGATAAACAGAAAGAGAAGGCCAAGGAGAAAAATTCATCAAAGCTTGCGAAATACAGACGAGCACAGGGTGGTAATACACTTTCCCAAAGTGGTAAATGGAAAATGAGATAAGCAATGATATGCTTACCCGTGAAGGCAAAAGGGTACTGGCGAAGCCGATGTGAAAAGCTGCCTATCTTATTGTATTATCAAGTAGCCACTAGTTTTTCCCTAGGAAAGTCACGCTTTTACTTAAGAAAGATGGCGAGATGTCTTCAAGCTAATCAGCAGCCAAGGCCAAGACTAGGAGAGAGTCATACCATCATGAGAGATTCGAGATAAAGAGATAACAAGCTGGAACGATGATAGGAGTTGTGGACAAGTTTTAGCCTAGCTCCAAGAAGAAACGGTACCCTGTCTTGTAATAAGGCACAAGATGTGAGCAGGAGACCACCAAAGCAAAGTCATGCATTGGCTTTGGGGCAATAATGACTGAAAGAAAGTGAGTTTTCTATCTAAAGATACCCTCATGAAGTGGTCAGGTTCACTTTTCCTAGCCTTCACTTAGCGGCAAGCAGCTTTGTTTTGTCAGATAAGGGCTATACCCTTATCCATGTTGAGACTAGGCGAAGAATGAAATGAATCAGTTCGTTCCGCTCCTCTTCCATGCCAGTGAGATAAGTAAGATCTTTGTTGAGCTTAGGCAGTTGTTGAAACTAGGGATGATAGAGATAACCTATTCCCGGTCTAGGGAAGGTAAGATGCTATATCCATTTTTTTCGATTTCCCGCTAAAGATGTCTTTTCTATTGAGTTTGAGTTTGCAATGATTAACTTTTTTTCATAAGCCGACCCGAGAAGTAGGAGATTCCTAGCAGAGAAATGACTGTCTCATTGACACTCAAACATCTTCTTTTTTTTTTCAACTAGTCAGAGCATACTAGTACATCACTGGGCAACTCCCTACTAAGCATACTAAGAAAAACATTGGAGATTAACCTTCCAAGGGAGTCTAAATCTCAAGTCCATCTGCCCTCGGTGGCATATTATCATGTCTTCCCCAAGACCTAGTACTACCTTTGAAGCAGATCTTAAGGGTGTGAGATCTTAAGGTTGTGACCCTTTTTTATAGAATAGAAAAAGGGTTATGTATCCTATAATAGCTAACCTGGGCTCTTTATGCTTTGGGGGTTGCAGCTTTTTCTTACCTTAGGTCTTCTCTCTTCCAATTTACTGCTCTATCTGAACTCATGCCATATCTTCTTGCTCTTAGTGCTGGAATGGCAATACCTGATGCTCTTTGCTCACTCCTTGCTTATGAGTTATCTGCCTTTGTTTCTGTAGCTCGGATGAGAAGCAGCTCTATTTTACTCAATAGGGTCAGATGGGAGATCTAAAGACAAGAATGCTAGGATGAAAGTGGGGCCTCAAGTATTGAGTTAGCAAGGGGATAGACAGATGACAATTGAACAGCGGGAGACGGATTATTACTAGTTTATCGACTTTCAAACTTGGAGGGGTATTCAGCAAGAAAGTCTTATGGAACTTACTTCGCTCCTCTGCCTTTGGTGAAGTAGGTTCACTCTAATAATGTCTTTTACTTTGAGCTCCGGATAGACTTAGAGACATCTAGGGGAATCAACTGCTAATCATATTGACCATCCAATGTAGTACAACAAAGGAGAAAAGCAAAAAGGTTTTCCAAGCCCAAGTGATTCATTTTGAATTCCTTCCATCCCCAAAACCTTTACTTTGAAGAAAGGGAATTATTCTGCTTAAGAGCCCTTTCCTACTTTTTTGATATACTAATAGGGGGTTAGGGCTTATTCAGTGGTTGCCTCTATGTGTTGTCCTGGGTAGGTTACCATCTTTTTTCATTCGACTAGTTTGCATCTTAGCTAATCTTTGTCTTTGTTTTTGTGTCTGTCGATTCCATTGATACTGCTCGTCTATTAGGATGGCTCAACGTGGATCCATCTCTTATTTTGTTTCTAGTTCCACCTTCTTACTTCTTGAAAGTTTCCATCTCCTGAATACGAACTTTCTGCAGACGTGGCAACGCCTGAAAGGTATGATTTAGTAGTAGATGGGTCCTTCCATCTTTGAAACAACTTCAGAAGAGGTATTCTTTGATTCATGCTCTTCCACGCCTTTCTTTACTTTGAAACATGATATATATCATCTTATGAGAAGTTGGTTGGTCTAGTTCGAATAAAGGAATGAAATTTTGTTCTACATGGTAGCCACAAAGAAATGGAAGCCTTGACAGTTAGATGCTTTCAATCAAAGATGATGGATTGTGTACAGAATGAGATTGGTTCTTGGGGCTTAAGGAATGCTAATAAACACAACAGAGAAGTGAGCGCTCCTTAGAAAGAGAAAGACTAGGCTTGTTTTGTTTAGATTTAATCCTCCAAACTATGCTTTTAAGAGCTAAACAAGGTAAGAGGACAACATTTCATGGAGTAGCTACTACAATAAAGTCTTCGGTAGCCAGAGATAGAGTTCTTTTATTCAAAAAGAGAATTCTCCCACTTTTAACAAAAGGCATGCTTACTCGTATTATCGATGATTAGACTATCAATACAGATAAGATCTTCAACATGTTGGGAAGGTGGGCCACCAAGTAAAGAGGAGTCAAGCTCGGCAACATTAGTGTCAATGTACAAAAGTTTGTTGTAGTCTACTGTCATCATATCCTTTAGCTGATTTTCATCACCACATCAGGTGCCATTGCTCTTCTTTAATGCAACCACCCTACTTTTCCTCCTATGCACAAAAGTGGAAGTGTGGAAAGACCTTGTTTTTTAATCTCCAAACTTCGGCTTGTTGACCTGGGATTTCTGATACCAAAACACCTTTTCTTCTTTTAGAATATCATTGTATTCCTTCACTAATTTCTTTTCCTCCTATGGCTTGCCAGGGCATTCTCTACACACCCTCTATTCGAGCTTGGTGCCTATAAAAGAGTATGCTTAAGTGGAACTAAGAAGATCAAATGAAACGACAGAGCAAGAAGTGACCAAGTGTAATTGACTAAAGAACCTACCAAGCTTTCTTGTTGATTTCACAGGCAGCTAATTTTTCATGCTTTGATCTCATTATCTCACCTAGCGAGATTGCCCACCATAGAGAGCTAGGCCTGGGTGCAAGTCAACATATGAAAATATCATACTGATGTGGCAATCCCGACTTGGAAAGGGTTAGTAGACTTCAAGTTAGGTCAACTAGGCCTAAGTACATAAGCATCAAAGGAAGATCATAGTAAGGAGTTTTGCGATTTGACTACTGTTTAGTTGAAAAGCCTAATGAGCTAATTCCTACTCCTTTGGAGTCTTTTGTGGAACTTTCTTCTCTTATGCAATTTCGAGTAGAAGAACCTTTGACTTCCCCCAAAGAGCTTAATAGCTCTGAGTGAAACTCTTGAGTTTCATTAGCCCCTTTTCTAATTGAAAGAAGAAAGCTATTGAATCAATCATTCAATAAAGAAAATAAGTAAAGAAAAAGAAAGGTGAACAAGAAAGGAATAAGCTCTCAAGCCTCCGAGGAGATAAATCACTTAGGGCTTGAGACTTTTTCTTTCAATGCTTTCTTTCCAGAGGAGGATTATGAAAACAAAATATAGCTAAACAGCTGCAGTAGAAAGAACGAAAACCCAAAAGTCAAGGTGCATGGCAGTCTTTTCAAGAATAGGGGAGTATAGAATAAGGTGTTTGCAAGACAAAAGAGAATCCACTGGAACTATGGGCAAGGATACTTTACTCAATTCCCCTCTTACTATTTAAAAAAGCAAAATCCAATTGAATTCTGTGAATGTTTATGTAAGACAACGTTAATTCTCTATGTTCAATGCTTTGGGCATGCCAGAGCAAGATTCTATATCGAAATACTCGGCTATCTTCTAATTTAAATAGAGAAAATACCTGAAATTCTCTAATGTCGGGGATTATGTCTAAAAAACTTCGTATTGCGATCTTTGCCAAAGACCATTCTTTTAAAAAAAGTAAAAAATTAATCAACTAAAATAAAATTTAAAAAAATATTGTATAGTATATTAGTAATTTTTTTAATAAAGCAATTTGTTGAGATTTAATTATATAATTATGTTACTATTTTCATTCAAATTAACCTCTCACTACTTACAAAAGTGGTGTTTTTCTTAAATCTATAATTATATATTTTTTTTATGTTTGTTAAATCATTTAATTTAATTTTAGTATTTAAAAAATATTTTACTACATAAAACTCTCAAGACATAATATTATTTAAGTGTTTGATAAAATTATTATATTTCTAAAAAATACAACAAAAAAAATAATTTAAAATATTATATTATGTTAATACTTTAAAAAAATTATTTTAAATTATTTAAATTTATGTCATGTTAATAAAATATGTTGTATGTAAAATTTATGGTATTTTTTTTTTTACATTTTTAAGAGTTCTTTGAGCTAAATAAGTGCAAAATAGCTTATTTCTCATTCTTTATTACAATTACATCAATGATTACATAAAAAAATATATATAAAAAAAAACTCTCGGCCCATTTAACTCGTTTAGCCCGGGCCCATTTAGCCGTTTAAGATCGATTTAGTCCGGAACCGTTTAGCCTGTTTAGCTCGAAACTATTTAGTTTGGAACCGTTTAAGCCCGGCCCCATTATTGAAAGGGCCGATTATGGGCCGGGCTGTCCCAAAATAAGTTTCAGCCCGCCTAAGCCCGGGGCCGGATAAGCTCGCCCTTTTGACAACTCTAGATGAGCGGCCATATTCAACACCTCTTTCTCTTACAACTAGTGCGCTATTTGAGATAGTTGAAAAGGGGTGTAGCACTAGAAAGTTTTGAATCAATAATTCCTCTAAAGTCATTACTAGTACATTTAACGTAGTTATTGCTATGCCTTAGGACTCAATTAGCAGTCGTAAGGCTGACATGTCTTCATTCCAAAATAAGTGGATGTAGAATATCGTCTGTTTGAAAGGTAAATTAGCAATTGGACTGTGAACCATTGTCACTCGTTAAGCCTCCCCATATAATTGATTTGAAGGAGCGAAAGCTTTACTTAGATAGAGCCAACTCGAAACCTGAGGAGTGGAAGTGTCCCTTCCTAAATTAGGCATCAGTCTTTCTCATGTTAGAGGTCTCGGTCGTTTCTCAGCTATGTCTCAAAGTCAATCCAACATTCTTCTATCTCCATGTCCCACATAAGAGAAGGGTCGTCTCTCTCCTTGTGAGAATTCGTATAGGCTATTCAAGACCATGTGTTGAAGTAGCATTACTAGCTCATGGAGTCTTTTTTTTTTTTTTTTATCTTTAGTAAATCTCTTCAGTCATAGTAAGGCTAGGCTTAGAAGCTTCAATTGCAAGGCATCCTGGCTATTGCATCTTGATAAAAAGGATTGATTTTCTCCTCTCAAGGGATTGAACTATCTGCTCTATCTAATACTGAACTCGATGCCGGCAAAGCCCCAACTCTGGCTCAAGAAAAGAAGGGGAATCAATGAGATGAGCGCCCCTGAGTCCTTTCGTTAAGCTACAGATGTGTGCTTCCATCTCTTTCTTTAGGGGCAGTGGAAGCTCGACAAGGAAGGTTTTGAGAGAAAGAGAATAGTAGATCGACTTAGAGCGATAAGCTTATTATCTGGTTTCAATATCGGTGAGCTCATTCCTCATTTCTTTGTATTGCCCAAAAGAGCACGAGAGAAAAGGGGATCCAATACCAAGACACTAAAGAGAAGGCTAGCTTTCCTTGTCTACTCTACGCTATTTATCTGAGAGAGACCAAACGTTTTCTTCAAAAGAAAAGATCTACTTGTAGCCGTTCCTTTAAACCTTTAAAAGTTGAGATCTTGTTCTTGTTTTCAATTCAAGCCCAATAGGAGTGTTAGAGTAGTGCCCGCAGCCAATTGGATTTTGGCTTTATAATTATTACTCTTGTGTGAATAGTCTTATTTTTTCAATATAAATAAAATGGTCATTTTCTTCATATCCTTGTAAATTGTCTCATCAACAATAGATATGGAAGAAGTTATCTAGATTATATAAAGCTATGAGGCTAGGTCACGCATATGATGGCGATCATGAAACTAGTTTCTAGATATCTTGATCTTAAATTCTTCAAGTCATAGAATCTTTGAAACGAAGGCATCTTAGATTCGGATAGACTTGCACTAACGATGCATGATTGAAGGAGTTGAATCATTGTCCTATTTCATGGGTAATCAATGTAGTTGACACTGGTGTATGTTAGTGGGTACTTGTTAGAAGAACAAGTTTACTGAGAGACCCAACATACAGAATTCCATGAGATAGCTGTAGTGGCATTCGGTGATGGATTATTCTCTGTCTTACGATAGTGCATATAATTAGTCCTTAGACTTGAGAGACCATAGTAACCTTATGATAGGTCCTTATTCTTTGATGTGTGTCTCGATAACTGATTAGTGGATCATATGAGGTACACGTTGGGTGCAAGTTATCTACACATAAAGGTTTATGAGTTCCAAGAAAGGATCCAATTTCTCATCTTGCGTAAGGTGATGTGTCGATGTGGAAAAGAGTTTCCAAAGTTGAGGATACAAACGAATCAATCATTAAGAATGGATGCATAGTTATTGAGCTATTGGGGATACCGAAAATATCTTAACTCTAGGCTTCAATCGGGAGATGAAAAATGAAGGGACCGTATTTGCACGACACACGTAAGTAGATGATAAGGTTTGCACTACAATTAATTCACCAATAAATTGGGCTCCATAGGCTTGTGGTTAGACATCGACTATAGAGATTGGGTAATATAGAATTAATAGAGATTAATTCTATAGGTGATTAATTAAATGGTTTAATTAATTAAAAATCATAAAAGTTACAAGCCTATGTCTAATTAATTAATGAACCTAATGGGTCACACGCCTTCCTCAATTTAGTCACAGTATGAATCTAAGTAGGGATTCTCTAATTAGATTAGAGATAATTGACTAAATTAGATTTAATTTAGATAAATAAAGAGAGATTTTAACTAAAAGTAAAAACATTTGACCAAAGTCAAAATTGGTCTTCTTGAATAGATTAATTTGAAATTAAATTAATGGTTAATTTGATTCAATTAATTTTAATAGTTGAATTAATTGATTCAAGAAGTCAATTTAAATTTGGGGAGAAATTAAAATAGGTATTTAAAGTTAACTAGAATTTATATAGCACTTTAATTAATTATTAATTAAAATACCATATAGATTAACCAACTTGGATGCCAAGTTGGACAAGATATTTTGAAGAGCAGAATCTAGATTCTTCCCTCCAAGACGACCTTGCCAACTAAGCATCCAAGTTGGCACGGATCACACTTTAAATACCAAACAATAACCACCTTCTCCACATCTAGGATTTTCAGCCGTAAGTTCCTTTTGGCAACTGAAATTTGTTTTCCCTCTAACTCTCTCATCTCCTCTCATATTCTCTCATTGATTCATACTTAGATCTAGTCTCTAACCATAGATCTCGAGTGATAATCAAAGAGGAAGAGTGGATCTATCATTAGAGGTGCAAAATCCACTTGGTTTAGATGATCAAAAGTTGATCAATCCTTGGAGACCAACTCTCGGCATCTTCAACTTTTGGAGATAGATTTTTGGTTTTCTTGAATATTCCTTGGGAGACTTGGAGATCTAATTGAAGAATTGGATTGGATTCATTAAAGAGTTGGTGAAGATCAAGCCATTGGAGTAGATCAAGTGGTTGATCAAAAGAGGAGATCACTTTTTGGTTGAAGAAATGGTGCTCGGCCTAGCTTGGATTTGAATCATCAAAGGTTGGTTTCCTCTTCTCTAATCTAAAATTCTAGGTTCATATGAAAATCCTTTGAAGATTTGGGCATTTATTCATATTGATGAATGTACTTTTTTGCTATGTTTAATTTTTATTTGAGCCTAATATTCACTTTGAAATGGCATCCGAGTGAAATCATATGAGCTAGTTTTTAGATTCGTTTAAACATTGATTCATGTGATGGATTGATATTAAATCTAGTGATCTTGATTCACTCTAATGAGTTGGAGGTCACTAGATCTTGTATGTGGCTTGGATTTATGTGAATTATGTGATAATTGATGCTATATATTGATCTAGCATGTTTTAGATTCAATTTGATTTGATTGGAGTTGTTGGTGTTGATCTTATTATATTAGGTATGGAATTAATGTTAATTACTATAATTAATTGTTTTAAAATTATTTTAAAACTCATATGAAATCAATATACATGTATTAGATTAGATCCAGTATGGTTTTGGATCAAAATCTCATTAATTAGAGCATGAAAAATGTGTTAGAAACATGTTAGTTTTTCTGGAAAACTGAGCCCAGCTGCCTCTCGAGTTTGACATGTTTTCGTGCATCAAATATGTGAGGACCCTATAATTCCCTTAAATTAAAACTTAAAACCTCAATAGTT
>JACFYI010003851.1:247104-259986 GCA_014898755.1 Handroanthus guayacan
AGTCTTTGAGTATAACCTTTTGCCACTATGCCTTGTAGGTTGCCACCTCTCCATCTGCTCTAAGCTTTCGCTTATAGATCCATTTGCAACCAACAGGTACAATACCTTCTGTGGATTTGCTAAGGTCCATACCTTCTGAGAGCGCATAAAGTCCATTTCGAATTTCATGGTTTCAAGATAATGACCTGAGTTTATGTCTGACATAGCTTCGTCATAAGTTTGGCCCATCTCATGAAGAAATTAGATCCTTTCGGCTGCTTCTTAATTCGTTCCGACCTACTAGGAAGATGTGTAACAGCAGTCGTTTCTTGCTTATTTGCTTTTACTGCTTGTGAGATTGGTTGATAATCATGAACTTCATCAAGTTCGACAGCAACACTCTTTTCTATCTAATAGAAATTTTCTTTCCAAAAATGTAGCAGTTCTTTAAACAAGCACTTTTTGTTCTAAGTGATCATAAAAGTAATAACCCATAGACTATCTTGGGTATCCTATAAACTTGCACAAGGTGAATTGATTATTCAACTTATCTCTATCTAAACACTTCACATAAGCGTGAGGACCCTAAATCCATGGAAAGGAATATAAGGATGCTTTGCCATATCACATCTCATTTGAAGTTTTGGGCACTGACTTTGAAAGAACTATATTTAGTAGTTTTGCTGCTGTTTCCATAGTGTAATTGCAAAACAAAATAAGAATATCGGTAAAGTTTATCATGAAATGTACCATGCCTAACAAAGCACGATTTTTTTATTCTGCTACCCCATTTAGCTGAAGAGTGTAGGGAGGAGCCCATTGTGAGAAAATCCTATTCTCTTTTAGATAATCTAGGAATTCGGTGTTCAAGTACTCTCCTTCTCAATTTGATTGAAGAGTCTTGATACTAAGCCCTAGTTGCTTGTCCACCTCATTCCTATACTCCTTGAATTTCTCAAAGGTTTTGGACTTTTGCTTTATAAGATACAGGGGACGAAACCAGGAAAAATCATTGGTAAAGGTAATGAAGTAAGAGAAGCCTCCCTTTGTACTAGCTCTTAGTGGTCCACATACGTCCGTATGGATCAAATCTAAAAGATATGTAGATCTCTCTGGATGTCCAACAAATGGAGCCTTGGTCATTTTTCCTTTCAAACAAGACTCAGAAGTTGGTAAGTCCTCCAAATTACTTACTTTAAGTAAACTAGAGGTGACCATCATCCTATTTTTGGAAATATGTTCAAGTCTACCATGCCAAATATAGGCATCATTTTGATTATCTAACTTTCGTTTGTTATTTTATTGTACTTGCATTGTCATTGGTCGTTCTTCCAAATAGCACAACCTATTATTTAAAGAATCTTGTGCAAATAAAAAACCATTCTTTTCCGCAATTAGTTTCCTGTTTTTTATAGAAAATTCAAAGCATTCACGATCTAAAATGAAAATCAAAATATTATTTTTTATTAAACTTGGAACGCAGCAGAAACGTCAATCGTTGGCGGGAAGATGATCTTCAAACCCGATGTCTAATGTTGGCATTAATGTCAAGTGAGCTCTAAAAATCTCACAAGCACATGAAGCATGTTAGTGAGACACATGCAATTGGGGGAGTTATACTCGGTGCAAATGTGTTATGAACGTTATAACACCTCCAAAAAATTATTTAGGACATGAATGGTTGAGGGATCAAGCGTTCACGAGCAAGGTTCGAAAATAATTTCTTTAATTGAAAAGATCGGGAAATTTGATGTTGTTATGGATAATAATTTTTACACAAACTTGATCCTTCAATTATTGCCAAGCTCATTTGACCCATTCGTCATGAATTTCAATATGAGTAAACTTGATGTGACTATTAACGAGTTATTTAATATGCTTGTTACGGTTGAGTTTACTATGAAGAAAGATAAGACGGTATTGGTTGCTTCAACTTCTAAGGCCCATAAGGGCAAGACGGAAAAAAAGAAAAAGAAAAGTTCTTCTTCTAAAAGAAAATAAGTTCTAAAGTCGTCGGGTGGAATAGAAAAGAAAGCCAACACCAAAAGAGGACAAATACTTTTATTGTGGAGAAATTGGGCATTGGATGAGGAATTGTAAGAAGTGTTTGGCTTATTTGAAAAATGGTATATTTTTTGTTGAAGTTAATCTTTCGATTAATGGTGATACATGAGTATTTGATACCGTTTGTAGTTCTCATCTTTGCAAGTCGTTGTGGGGGATGTAAAGACCAAAAAGGCTAAGTAAAGGGGATATAATTTTTAGGATGAAAAACGGTGCAAGATTTGACGCCGAACCTCAGGCCTATTTACTTTAGCTTGTAATAATCAAAAGTTGGATTTGAATAATTGTCTTTTTGCACTATCTTTATTGAATAACATCATTTCCATCCCAATGTTGGACAAAGAAAATTATGAATTTTCTTGCAAGAATGAAAAATATTTTCTTTCTAAAGATGGTTCTTTAATTGCTACTAGTACACAAACAAATGGGCTTTACACCCTAGATTTTGACTGTACATTATTACAAATTCAACAAGAGAACAAAAGAAAATCAGATGACTATAACCAAGTATACTTCGACATACTAGACTTGGGCATATTTCTGAAAATAGAATAAGTAGGTTGGTTGCCTCATTTAATTTTAAAGTGAGAAAATTCCCCTAATTTAATTTTAAAGTGAGAAAATTTATCTAATTAAATTCTTAGCCAAATATTTTCCTAATTTGATTTTTGAACAATCAATTTTCAATCAATCGGCATTTTAAAATATTTTTGAGAAAATTCTAATCGGCACCCCATTTTTCACCAATTTGAGATTTTTCTCCCATTAAAAAATATTTTATTACTACCAAAAGATTTATTTTATATCCAAAAATTATTGTATACAATATTTTGGCTCAAGAAATGATTTTTATTCCAATTTATAGCCAAGAATTTAGACCAAAACTTAATTTGTTATACAATATGTTATACACTGCAGTATGCTACAAACAAAAATCAAAATATATACATATATATACCTATACATATGTACACGGATACACACACACAAGTAGTAAAGATATTTGCATATTATATGCCAAATTAATTTCCAACCAAGTTTATGGCATAATTGGACTAATGAGCTAGAAACTACAACCAAGTGACACCTTGCATCAATTTTAAAAATACCCAACAAATCCCAACATCTCTTCTATATGAAAAACAACAAATTTTCAAAAATTAGACTATAATTTTCGTGCAAGGAGGGAAGGAGAAAAAGAGAGAAAAGAGAAAGAGAGAAAAAAGAGAGAAAGAAAGAAGAAAATTTTGCTAGACCAATTTTCTTCATCTTGTCTTCTTTTCCAAAGGAATTTTCACCTTTTAACATCAATTTAAATTCAAAATTAGCTCAAGGAAGGGGAAAGGAAGGTTGCTCACTTGGTAAGATAGGAATTTTAGTTGTTATGTGTGGTGTTTTCTATATAGGTATAGAATATGGTATAAAACTTATGATTTTAATTTCTATAGGTTTTGATTGAGGTGTGAACCACTACTAGAGGGTTTTGGATTGGCTTATAAGGTAAGAATCATAGATATTCTCTCTTTTGCATATTTGTTATGGATTGGAATTTGTATCGATTAATTTTAATTCTTGAATCGATTGGATCGTATTGTTGAAACATCATTGGAATTTCCTATTTGAGACACTTGATTCGATTGACACCTTGTCTCCATCCTATGATATTGTATTCTTGATTATGTTAGAGGCTTGATGAAGTTGAAATTATGGACAAGAAGACTTCATACTCAAAGAACACCAAGATTGGTATTTTGCCAAAATTTTCTGTAAACTTAAAAATTTAAAATCTCAATTATGACTAGAACAAACTAAGGCTAAATTTTATATTTTCGGAGGTCTGATTTGTGAAGGAGTTCATACAAAAAATAAATAAATAAATAAAAAATTCCCGATTACTGTTCACCGGGCACGATTGCGCCCGTTTTCGCGCCCAGGATAGAAAATTTGGAAGTTTTTCGCGTGTCTTAGCCCATTGTATCCGTGGTCGCGCCCGTTCCAGAACGTTTTATATTTGATTTTGAGCCGTTTTGCCTTTTTACGTCCATATTTCACCTCTTTTCAATGTTTTGAAAACTTCAAAAATGATTGTCTTCCTAATCCGAAGTTCGAATTGAATAAATTTCAAATTTGACAAATGTTATTAATTCATTCTTTCACCTTGAATAAGAATAAGTTCGAATAATTTGATATTATCTTGAAATGGAATTGTTCGCTCATTTGCGCCTGAGATAAAAACCCAAATTTTGATTTAACTTCTTTTGATATTCTAAGTCCATATTTCACTCCAATAAGCTCTCCTAAATCCAAGCGTACATTTTTTTATGTCCCAATATTGTATTGAAATATTTGATCGAATTCGAATTTATGATAAAGTTCGTCCTGTTATTTCGGACTATTGTTCTGAATCTCTAATTGAATTTGATTAATTGATTATGTCCGAATTCGGATTATTGTTTGAGCTTCACATTGTTATAATTCGTTTGTTTGTATTGATTGGAAATCGATTGATCGATTGATTGTTGGGCCCTGGGAAGTCTCAGGAAGGATGCTGGGTGGCGTCGGGCCGACAGTGAATCCCCTGGATGGCTTCCCCATCGTTTAGATGGTCCTGTGGAGGCCTGGAGGTAGGTTTTCCACGGACTAGTCTACGACACGAGGTACGTCGACAGTGTCTATAGTTGGCTGGGTTATCCCTCCGAGTGACCACTGGAGGGAGGGACTCTATGGAGGAATAAGGATTATATATTGTTATGGAGTTATAAGGGTGACAGATCCACCAAATAATAGTTCTACCTTTGCCATACGATTGTACTAATTGTTATTATGATTAAGCCTGTTTATGCTCTTGCTGAGCTATTGTTTGTGCTCTTGTCGAGCTATTGTTTATGCTATTGACGAGCTATTATTTATGCTCTTGTCGAGCTATCGTTTATGCTTTTGCTGAGCCATTCGTTTATATTGCTTGTGAGATAATTGCAATCGTTGGCATGTTCATTTTCATCGTTGAGCTTATTGCCTCTTTACTCGTTTATTGGCTTTCTTATTCTTCTCCATTCCATAGCTATGCTTCTTACTAAGTCGGTGGACTTATTCAAATATATTACCATGTATAGGTATATATGCATTTGGAGCTCTTTAGGTTCGTCTTAAGCTCTTATGCTTTGGTTTGGTTGATCGTTTACCTGAATAATGATGTAAATGGCTTGTAGCCATTAGATTTGTATTAGATAGTAAAATTTGTACATTACCTTATGTTTTGGTTTTATTTTGGGCTTGTAGCCTTGAGACCATACTTTGTAAAGGTCCCTATACGTTATTGGGGTTGTATAAATATGTAAATGCAATATTTAGTTATTTCCGTTGCATTGTTGTTAGCTTGCTAGAGGTCCGCCTGCCTACAGGTGGCGTTGCCGGCCCAGGGGCGACCGTCCCTGCATCTCGGGGCGTTACAAGTGGTATCAGAGTGCAGGATGGGAAACCCTAGAACTTTTTAGTTCGTTATTATATGTATATTCCACGGTTTCATTCATAGCTACTAACCTCATTTGTCGATCCTTGGTTTTGATGTGGGTAGATGGACAAAGAAAAAAATAAGGCCGTGAAGTTCATGAATTCCACTCATAGCACTAGCAAGGAGTTAGGTCGATTCGAGGCCATGATTGGTAATCCCGATGTCGACATTACGGGTGGTGATGATAGGATTGAAGTTGTTGGTAATGAGGTTGATAATACTATTAGTAACAAAGTTATGATTGGAGAGATTGGCGGAAATGATGGAAATGACCACAATAACAATGTCGTTGTGGGGAGTGATGTGGTTGGTAATGAGGGAATTCAAAATGAAGTTGAAGAAGAAGTGCAAGAAGAGGATCCTGGGGAGGATCCATAGGAATTCCCTACACCCAAGACCACAAACAATTTAGGAAATAATCCATCAAGGGAGGAATCACGTGAGAGAACACCCCCTCCTAGAGATGAACGGACAATGGGCCAGTTTATCACCCTATTACAGCAATTGGTAAATTCGGGCCGACAGCCGGCTAATCAGGGGCAAGAAAATGAGGAGGATTCCGAGAGTAAACTATTATCTCAATTCCTAAGGTTTAACCCATCTAGGTTCAAAGGAGAATTTGATGATAGGAAAGCTGAGGCTTGGTTAAGTGAAATTGGAAAAATCTTCCGAATACTTAACTACACGGAAGAACAACAAGTGAGGTATGCCACTTTTCTCTTGGATGAAGCAGCACAGAACTGGTGGCAAGTTGTGGAACAAAGGTGGTGTAGAGTTAAGCTTGAATGGACCTGGAATAAGTTTAGAACAGAATTTACCAAGAAGTATTTCCCTCAAGTGGTTAGGGATATGAGGGAAAAAGAATTCATGAATTTGATACAGGGATTATTATCTGTGGCGGAATATGAGGTGGAGTACAGTCGATTGATTCAGTACGCTCCACATGTCTTGACTGATGAAAAAAGAAGGACGAAGAGATTCATTGAAGGGTTAAAGCCTGAGCTGAGACGAGCTCTGGCTATTTGCAATCCCTCCAGCTATGATGAAGCAGTTGAAAGAACAATGGAGCTAGAAGCGGAGTTTCAGGAATTCTAAAAGATTTATAACAAGATAAAAGAAAAATGGTCAAGTAAAACTAATAAGAATAAAAGGAAGAAAGGTTTCATCGGAAAGAAATCAAAGATGATGGCTGGAAGTTTATCAATGATGAAAGGAAAAGGTCCGACAGTGATTGCGAAAAGAAGATGCAATTATTGTGGAGGCACCTCCCACACCGAGGACAAATATTGGGAGAAACGAGGACGGTGCATAACTTGTGGGAGCCCACAGCATTTTGCTAAAGACTATCGAAGGAATCCACCAATTGCTGGTAAGGGCAACGCGCAGGTAACGGCAAAAAAAAAAAGTTGTATCTATTGTGGGGGCACAAATCACACTGAGGATAGGTGTTGGTAGAAACAAGGGAGATGTATGGTTTGTGGGAGTCCCCACCATTTTGCTAAGGAATGCCCCAAAACCTACAAGGACGCTAAGGTTGGAACATCAAGCAAGCCACAACAAAATGCAGTAAAATGTCCATGGATTAAAGCCTGGGCTTACGTCTTAGCAGGAGATAGAGAAGTGAACCTTACATAAGTGGTGGAAGGTACATCTTAATTTATAATCTTCTATACAAAGTTTTTGTTTGATCCTGATGTTATGCACTCTTTTGTATCTTCTACATGTGCTAAGCGAGTAGGTTTGATTTCAGAAATTTTGAGAACCCTATAAAAGTTCGAACTAGTGTAGGAGGATGTTAGGAAAAATTTGCATCAGGTATCCAAATTGCCTCGTGAACATAGATAACCAAGAATATGAAGCTCATCCTATTAGACTATCAATCCAGCAGTATAACTTCATATTGGGAATAAATTAGTTGTACCAGCATCAGGCTATGATAGATTATTTTGCTAAAACAGTAAAGTTGGGAAAGAGAAGTGAAGCTGGTACTGACGTCAACTTCCATAATAGTAGAGATCACTACTATTTCTATGGTAATGGCTAGGAAGAATAATAAGAAAAAGAGAACAAGGATTTCTAGCTTATTTGATTAATACGCCACAAGATACCATGGAATTAGAAGATGTGAGGGTAGTTAGAGATTTCTAAAGGCGTTTCTTGAAGAGCTGGATTTAATACCCCAAATAGGAGAGTGAGTTTGAAATCAAAACTCTTTCTGGGATAGTGTTGTTCTCGAAAATCCTTTACAAAGTACCCGTAAAGCTGAAGGAACCAAAAGAGCAACTTCAGGAACTGTTGGACAGGAGCTTTATAAGGTCGAGCTCATTCCTTTGAGGAGCTCCAGTTCAAATTGTAAAGAAAATAATGGTTCACTAAAAATGCGTAATGACTATAGAGAGTTAAACAAAGTGATCATCAAAGAACGAATAGCCGCTACACCACGTTGATGAACTATTTGATCACCTTTAGGGATCTGTGGTGTACCCAAAGTTATATTTACAACAAGGGCACTCCCAAATAGAAAATATGGGAAGCAGACATTCCCAAGATCACATTTAATTCACGACATGGACATTTTAGGTTTGTTGCGATGCCATTTGGGTTAACGAATGCTCTTGTAGCATTCATAGATGTGATGTATTGAGTTTTCTGTCCGTATCTTGATTATTTGGTGGTAATTTTCATCGAAGAAATCTTGGTGTACTCTAAGTTGAGAGAGGACACAGAGAACGATTCGCATCAACTATAGGCCTAGTAGTTCTTTAGACGTTTAAAGAACGTCACCTGTATGCCAAATTCAGTAGGTGTGAACTTTAGCTAAGTAAGGTAAACTTCTTGGGACATGTCATATCCCAAGATCGTCTTGAAGTGATTTAGATAAAGTAGAATTCATACTTAACTGAGTAAGATCAAACACGGTTACCGAGGTGAGAAACTTCTTGGGGTTACCAGGGTATTAGCTAGATCTCTCACCAGTTAATCCATAAGGATCAAACGCTTGAATGGAATAAGGAGTGCGAAGAGAGCCTTATAGAGCTGAAAAAAGGATTAACTATAAGCTCCAGTACTCGCACTATCTTATAAGTCAGAAGAATTTATAGTATATACGAATGCTTCTAAAGAAGTTTCGGGCTATCTATTGATGCAGAAGATTCGTTATGTTTCAGAAACAGGGTATGTGTTCCTGCAAAAATATGGTAAAAATTGTTGACAAGAGCCCATTAAACTAAGTATTCAGTACATCTTGGAGGAACAAGATGTGCATAAATTTGAAGTAGAAGTTTTGATGGGATGGTATTAAAAGGATATAAGTGAGTATATTTGAAAATGCCTAACCTGGTAACTCGTGAAAGCAGAGCACCAGGGATCCAAAGTTTATGGCAAGATTATGGGAAAGTTCACAAGAACTTTTAGGGATTAAGCTGTTGTTTAAAATGATAACTCATCCTCAAACTGATGAGCAATCAGAAAGGATGATATAGCGTATATAGAACAACCCGTTCCTGGATTTCCAAATTTGTGAACCCAAGAATCATAGGATACCCCACTTGTTTGAGTAAAGATATGAATTTGGGGACCAGATTCTTTTTAGGAGGGGAGAATGTGACAACCTAAAAATTCCGCTAATTTAATTTTAAAGTGAGAAAATTTATCTAATTAAATTCTTAGCCAAATATTTTCCTAATTTGATTTTTGAACTATCAATTTTCAATCAATCGGCATTTTAAAATGTTTTTGAGAAAATTCTAATCGGCACCCGATTTTTCACCAATTTGAGATTTTTCTCCCATTCAAAAATATTTTATTACTACCAAAAGATTTATTTTACATCCAAAAATTATTATATACAATATTTTGGTTCAAGAAATGATTTTTATTCCAATTTATAGCCAAGAATTTAGACCAAAACTTAATTTGTTATGCAATATGTTATACACTATAGTATGCTACAAACAAAAATCAAAATATATACATATATATACCTATACATATATACATGGATACACACACACAAGTAGTAAAGATATTTGCATATTATATGCCAAATTAATTTCCAACCAAGTTTATGGCATAATTGGACTAACGAGCCAGAAACCACAACCAAGTGACACCTTGCATCAATTTTAAAAATACCCAACAAATCCCAACATCTCTTCTATATGAAAAACAACAAATTTTCAGAAATTAGACTATAATTTTCGTGCAAAGAGGGAAGGAGAAAAAGAGAGAAAAGAGAAAGAGAGAAAAAAGAGAGAAAGAAAGAAGAAAATTTTGCTAAACCAATTTTCTTCATCTTGTCTTCTTTTTCAAAGGAATTTCCACCTTTTAACATCAATTTAAATTCAAAATTAACTCAAGGAAGGGGAAAGGAAGGTTGCTCACTTGGTAAGATAGGAATTTTAGTTGTTATGTGTGGTGTTTTCTATATAGGTATAGAATATGGTATAAAACTTATGATTTTGATTTTCATAGGTTTTGATCGAGGTATGAACCACTACTAGAGGGTTTTGGATTAGCTTATAAGGTAAGGATCATAGCTATTCCATCTTTTGCATATTTGTTATGGATTAGAATTTGTATCGATTAATTTCAATTCTTGAATCGATTGGATCGTATTGTTGAAACATCATTGGAATTTCTTATTTGAGACACTTGATTCGATTGACGCCTTGTCTCCATCCTATGATATTGTATTCTTGATTATGTTAGAGGCTTGATGAAGTTGAAATTATGGACAAGAAGACTTCATACTCAAAGAACACCAAGATTGGTATTTTGCCAAAATTTTCTCTAAACTTAAAAATTTAAAATCTCAATTATGACTAGAACAAACTAAGGCTAAATTTTACATTTCTGGAGGTCTTATTTGTGAAGGAGTTCATACAAAAAAAATAAAATAAATAAAAAATTCCCGATTACTGTTCACCGGGCGCGGACACGCCCGAGATAGAAAATTTGGAAGTTTTACGCGCGTCCGCGCCCATTGTATCCGCGGTTGCGCCCGTTCAAGAACGTTTTATAATCGATTTTGAGCCGTTTTGTCTTTTTACGTCCATATTTCATCTCTTTTCAATGTTTTGGAAACTTTAAAAATGATTTTCTTCATAATCCGAAGTTTGAATGAAATAAATTTCAAATTTGACAAATGTTATTAATTCATTCTTTCACCTAGAATAAGAATAAGTTCGAATAATTTGATATTATCTTGAAATGGAATTATTCGCTCATTTGCGCCTGAGATAAAAACCCAAATTTTGATTTAACTTCTTTTAATATTCTAAGTCCATATTTCACTCCAATAAGCTCTCCTAAATCCAAGCGTACATTTTTTTATGTCCCAATATTGTATTGAAATATTTGATCGAATTCGAATTTATGATGAAGCTTCGTCTTATTATTTCAGACTATTGTTCTGAATCTCTAATTGAATTTGATTAATTTGATTAATTTGATTAAGCTCTCTTATTGCCTCTTTACTCGTTTATTGGCTTCCTTATTCTTCTCCATTCCATAGCTATGCTTCTTACTAAGTCAGTGGACTTATTCAAATATATTACCATCTGTAGGTATATATGCATTTGGAGCTCTTTAGGTTCGTCTTAAGCTCTTATGCTTTGGTTTGGTTAATGGTTTACCTGAATAATGATGTAAATGTCTTGTAGCCATTAGATTTGTATTAGGTAGTGAAATCTGTACATTACCATATGTTTTGGTTTTATTTTGGGCTTGTAGCCTTGAGACCGTACTTTATAAATGTCCCAATACGTTATTGGGGTTGTATAAATATGTAAATGTGATATTTAGCAATTTCCGTTGCATTGTTGTTAGCTTGCTAGAGGTCCGCCTGCCCACAGATGGCGTTGCTGGCCCAGGGGCAGCCGTCCCTGGATCCTGGGGCGTTACAGGCCGAGAGTTTTTTTTTTATATTTTTTTATGTAATCATTGATGTAATTGTAATAAAGAATGAGAAATAAGCTATTTTGCACTTATTTAGCTCAAAGAACTCTTCAAAATGTAAAAAGAAATACCATAAATTTTACATAGAACATATTTTATTAACATGGCATAAATTTAAATAATTTGAAATAATTTTTTTAAAGTATTAAGAAAATAAAATATTTTAAAGTATTATTTTAGTTGTATTTTTTAGAAATATAATATTTTCATCAAATACATAAATAATATTACGTCTTGAGAGTTTTATGTAGTAAAATATTTTTTAAATACTAAAATTAAATTAAATGATTTAACAAATATAAAAAAAAATATAATTATAGATTTAAGAAAACACCACTTTTGTTAGTGGTGAGAGGTTAATTTGAATGAAAATAGTACATAATTACATAATTAAATCTCAACAAATTGCTTTATTAAAAAAATTACTAATATACTATGCAATATTTTTTTAAATTTTATTTTATTTTATTTTATTTGATAAATTTTTTACTTTTTTAGTTTTATATTCTTTTTTTTTTTTTTTATTTTAACCGGTTCCGGTGCCGGCCTCGGGCTATCCGGTCTGGCGGACCGGGCTGGTCCCGGGCCCAAGATATTGGGACGGGGATGAACAAATAGACAGGTCGATTTTAACCGGCCCGCCTATGCACAGTGAACGGGTCGGGCCGGGCCGGGCTTTTAGACGGGTTGGGCAGCCCGGCCCGTTTTGACACCTCTACTTGGTAGGTCCAACTTAATAGTTGTTAATATAGATGTCTCATGAGTCGTAGGTTTATATTAAAAGTGAGGCAAAATGTATTAAGGATTGCATAGAGATGTAATTGGTAAAAGTTATCTACCTTAGAATTTGTAATAGATGTCTCATGAGTTGTAGGTCTATTATCAATGTCTAGGGACCTTAATTCTCACTAAGAAATATAATTTCCTAAATTTTCAATGAGGGTAGAGAATTTAAAGAAATAGTAGGAGGTAAAATATGCTTTTAAGACCGGACTTAGGCGGGCCGAAGCTTATTTTGGGGCGGCTCGGCCCCTAATCGGCCCTTTTAATAATGGGGTCGGGCCTAAACAGTTTCGGGCTAAACGGTTTTGAGCTAAACGGGCCTTAAACGAGCTAGACGATTTTGGACTAAATGGGTCTTAAACGGGCTAAACGGGCCCAGGCTAAACGAGTTAAATGGGCCGAGAGTGCTTTTTTATATTTTTTTGTGTAACCATTGATGTAATTGTAATAAAGAATGAGAAATAAGCTATTTTGCACTTAATTAGCTCAAATAACTCTTAAAAATGTAAAAAGAAATACTATAAATTTTACATAGAACATATTTTATTAACATGACATAAATTTAAATAATTTAAAATAATTTTTTT
>JACFYI010003851.1:306846-331203 GCA_014898755.1 Handroanthus guayacan
ATCACTAAACCGTTACAAGATTTCCCACCCCACTACTTTTGTTTTTTCATAACTTCACACCTATTTCTCCTAGTTCCTTTTCACTTCACAAAAAGAAATTCTTTGGTTTGGAAATTTGTTGAATTTGGTATGCACTTTAACAAATACATTAGTGTATCTCACTTAAGATTCATAGCAATACAATATTATTGATCCTAATAACATATATGCAGTTTTATTTTGTGTATTTTGCTCATGGTTGTTTTACGTTTCTTTTCCTTTCTTCTTCTTTTCTTAGTTGTAATTCCGGTGAGTGTTCTATATTTTTGTAGGCTTATTTTGGATATTTGATGAAATTTTTTTTTAAATAATTGATATATTATTTTGGGAACTACCTTTTTAGATTAATAGTTTGTAGGAGGAAAGAACCCATACATTCATGATAAAAATATTAATGCATATATTAGGTGTGATTAAGATCGTTTTCATTTCTCATCTTAATAATTTTAACCATACATCTGCATATCTATAT
Organism: Handroanthus guayacan; assembly: GCA_014898755.1. Lineage (NCBI taxonomy): Eukaryota > Viridiplantae > Streptophyta > Magnoliopsida > Lamiales > Bignoniaceae > Handroanthus > Handroanthus guayacan. The sequence goes on from JACFYI010003851.1 coordinate 307,358, forward strand.
TACAAAAAAAAAAAAAAAGCAAACCTAAAATTTTATTTTTGTTATTAACAAAAAAGTTTACACTTATATCGCATGCATATATCAACTGTAGCTCAATTATTAATTAGATGCACACATATCGAGTGTGCACCGGTTGCTAGTCTTAATAAAAAGTTAGATAGGAAAAATTATTTGGTTTATATAATTTCATCAACTTGTTGAAGAACATATTAAATTTTGTTTCTGATGCTTTATTGGTAGTACAAATTAAGCTTATGTGATAAAATATTAAATTATCCTTTACTTTGAGGTCTTAAACAAAATTACAATTTATGAATATTACTGAAAAATAAAATCCCTTCCAACATTAACCTTATTTCAAGCATTTCTAAAGCAACATTCAAAACAAAAACAGTTGATATTTTCAATTGCTTCTATTTTAATAGTTAAAAGTACAAAAGTTAGAATGGATGCTCGTAAAAACATAAAAGCTCCTCCAAACACATCGTAAAAATGTAAAAGACATGCACATTTACCACAAGAGGAATCGCCTTGAGAGTACTCAATTCTAAATACTTTACCTTCTTTTCCCTTCTCCTTGAGAAATGAATAGACTGAAACTAAAATAGAAAAGTTTCTTTACCAAATAGTCAAAAGCCCTTCACAATTGCCACACTTTCAATAAAGAAAGAGAGTTAAGTTAAATTAGGGGCCATGTCCAAAAGAGCACCCTGCAACCAACAAGCCTTTTACTGATCACAGAGGATAATGCCTACCCATGTTGTCCAAACTGCTTGAGTAGGATCAATACAAGCGCTTAAGACTCTCCATTGAAGCACCTATATGCTCTGGCTTGCCTATCGAGACACGAACACACCCAGCTAATTCTTTGTTACTATAGTGACGAATCATTATGCCCATTTTTGCTTGGTCTTCCTGCAAGAGGTGCAAGTTAATGCAGCTATTACAAAATGGGAATGAATAGAACTCATTAAAATGTATTCAAATCACTTCTGACATTTGTTGTTATTGGCCCATTTAATAAATAGAACAAGAACTTAACAATTTCAAAGAGATTTCAATTTTTTTTCTTTTTTTTTTTTTGCAAGAGATTTCAGGTTATTGACACAGAGCAAGTTTATTCATGGGCCGTTAAGATGAGGACAAGAGTAATCCCTCAAAAACAAGAAGGGGATGTAAAGATCTATACATGGGAGCCATGACAAAACTGACATTCAAACACTATAACAAAGTTTAGGCAAATGATGAGCATTCAGATAATGCGATAAAAACACAGCATAACATTCAAGCCAATATTTCAATATATAGATAATGAACGGAAACAAGATTCAAGCCAAAACTTTACTATCTACCTTATATATAAAGTAAGAGGTCCAAAAGTAGTTATTTTTTATCCGTTGTGCTAAATGTACAAAAATAACCCTATTACAAAAGTTAAGGACAAAGTAATTATTAAAAATAAAAAACAATATATTTTTCTTTAATTTCTCATTCTTAATATTTTTATTTTTTTATTTCATTCTTTTTTTCAATTATACTTTTCTTTTTTCCAACTTTAGTGTCTTCAAATTTATCTTTTAATCATGTTATTCCGCATAATAAAATCAAGTAATGATATTCAATAATTAAGAAATATTTTTTATTATTAAAAATAAATAAATATTTCTAATTTTGTAAATCAAAGAATTTAGTCACATGCATCGAGTGTGCCATAGTTGCTAGCTTTTATTAAAATTCCTAGTTGCCAATATGTTTCTATAAAATTTCTAATTAACAATATTTTCTATACCTTTTGAAATTATGACATTCATCCTCAAAATTTATTACACAAAATTCTTTAATTTCTTATAAAATTTTCTATCTTTTACACCTTAAATCCTTTCTTCCCAATTCAAATATACATATATATATGAAAATTTAGCCCAAAATGCCATATGATCAGGCATATACCCTCTTAAGGGGGAAAAATGTAATTTTCATCCCAAAATTCTACCATGTGGTAAAACTTGGCAAATTACCAAACCAACACATTAGCACTCCTTGTGGACCAATCAAATGCAACCATTACATTCTTCCTTTGGCAAAGTGTGATTGGAACAACACATGTAACTTTGGCAAAACTCCATTATTCCACTTCAACTCCTTCTTTTTTATAATCTAACCCGCGGGCCTTCTTTTCTTGTGCAATTATGTCTCTAATATATATATATATATTTTACAATTTAATCCCTAAACCAAAACTATAAATGGGGGAAAAATTCTCTCAAATCTTGCAACACACAGACACACATACACATACACTGAGCACACACAAAAACACCAACAATTTCATCTTCCTTTATCTAATAAAAAGTATCTCATCTAGCTTTTCTAAAATCCTTAAAGCTTATTCTCTAAAATATATAAAGATTCAAGGTGATTTTGAAATTGAGGAAAAAGAGAGAGAAACATCTTAAAAAGTCATATAAAGTTAAAGCCAAGATTTGTAGTTTTCTTGTTTCAATTCTTTGAATTTTATTCCTACTACCAAAAATCATGCTAATCTCTTAGATTTCTTGATAATCTTAGCTTAAGAAATAAATTTTATCATGTTTTTCCATGAAATCCTAGAAAAATGCATAAACCCTAAACTTGAAGAATATTTGGATTTTGGGATGTGTTGAATCCTAATCACACACACAGACACACTCTTACACACTTAGGTACCTCATTGTCCCCCACAAAACTTTCAATTTTCAAAGCTTCAAAACCTATCTTTCTCTTATCAATTGACCATTATTTTATACTATTAGAAATCTCATGGAGCGTACATGATTTAGGATCAAGAAGTGTTCAAAAGTACGGAGAAAAACATCTGAAAAGGCCCAAAGAATCTAACTTGCCATCACTACCAAGAAACAAGGGCAACATCAAAGGTGTTTAGAAAATGGGTATAGATGAAGAACTGACCATTGGATCATCGATCAAAAGCTACCGTTGGAAAGCCTGTCAAGTTAGGACACTTATAGAGATAAAATGCATCGTTGAAATTATTAAAATGTTATCAAAAATTGATTGTGAAGCCTGACTGCCCGAAATAGAATTATAAATTTTAGGTGTTGAACTTTATGAATTGTATTCTTATACCAACAAGGATATGTAAATAATCACAAAATACAGCAGAATTAAACTCAAAATACATTCATCAATATGAATATAAAAGCATATTACTTCAAGGATGCTTCCATGAGCATAATTTTTAGATCAAAGAGAAGAAAATCACCTTATATATAGCAATGGGTTTCCGCTGATTCTTGTGCTCCTCAAAACTAAATATTTTCTTCTCCTTAAACAATGCTTTGACCCTTACCAAAGCTTGAATCCTCTTCCCCAATCCAAGTCAAGGCCATGAGCTTCAATTGAGGAAATGGCCGAATGTTCCTCTTCTTGGATCTTCAAGCTTGACTCTCCAATCAATGCTAAATTCACACCACGGAGGCTCTCAAGTGTTAGGCCTCTTATCAAGTCCACCCTACCTCTAATCAGAGTCACTAGAACTAATTTCTAGGTTAGAGGAGAAATTAAAGCATGAACTTAATGAAAAAGAGGCAAAGGAGGAGAGAATTTGGAGGGAATTTTCGAAGCGCAAAACATGTGAAATAGGGGTACTAATTGGCCGGCCATATAAAGGTAGTAGGGGACCATATATATAGCCAACTTGTCATGCTTTTGTGGGAATGGAAGTTAGGCATACATTGATTCTTTCTTCTTAATTTCATTGGTTCACATGGCATCCTAGTTGGACATGCCCATGTGATCATTTAATTAACTATTAATTAAATGCCATATGGCTTCCAACTAGATTTATGCACCTTTAAATTTCCCTCCTAAAGTGGTCCTCTTGTTTGGATCAATTAAATTCAACTATTTGAATTAATTGATTAAAATTAATTATTAATTTAATTAAAATAATTTGATTCTTCAAATTCGTTTAATTTAAAAGATCCACTTTGACTTTAGTCAAATATTTTGATATTTAGCCAAAATTCTCTTTCTTCCACCTAAATGCAATTTAGGCAATTTTTTTAATTCAATTAGAGAATCTTCATTTAATTCACCTTGTAACTTAAGCGAGGATTTTTTGTATAATCCATTAGGTTCATCAATTTATTAGATATGCGCTTGTAACTATTTATAATTTATGATTACTTAACTACTTTAATTAATCACTCAAAGAATTAATCTCTATTAATTCCAAAATATTCAATATCCATTAGCCGATGTCTAATCAGAAGTCTATGGAACCCAATTCATTGGAAAATTAATTGTAGTGTAAACCTTACCTACTTATGTGTACCACGCAAATACTGTCCTTTCAATTTTTATCTCCTAAGCGACTTAGGGTTAAGATATTTTTTGCATCCCTATTAGCCCAATAATTATGTATCTATTCTTAATGATTTATTCATTTGTGAACTTGACTTTGAAATTTTGAAAACTCCTTTCCAAATCGACACACTACCTTACGCTAGGATTTTCTTGAATCGCGTTATTATGGAAAACATAAGAGATCTACTTGTTCATCAAGATGAAAAAATTGATCTTTTCTTGGAACTCACGAACCTTTAGATGACTTGTCCCCAATGTATATCTCATGTGACCAGATCCAAAGTGATTAAGACCCACATTAAAGAATAAGGACCCATCATAAGGTTACCATGGTCCCTCAAGTCTAAGCTCTAACTATATGCACTATCCTAAAATAGAAAATTTTCCATCACCAAAGCAATGTCATGCGTTGGCTTTAGGGCAAGAATGACCAAAAGAAAGTGAGTTTTCTATCTAAAGATACCCTCATGAAGTGGTTAGGTTTACTCCTCCTATTGCCTTTACCCAACGACAAGACACTTCGTTTTGTCGGATAAGGGTCTATGGCCCCTCTTCCATTAATAAGTGCTAAGACTAGGTGAAGAATGAAATGAATCAGTTCGCTCTAGTCCTTTTCCATGCCAGTGAGGTAAGTAAGACCTTTGTTGAGATTAGGTAGTTGTTCAAATTAAGGGATGATAAAGATAAGTTGTTCACAGTCTAGGGAAGGTGAAATGCTATATCCATCTTTTTTGCTTTCTTGCTAAAGATGTCATTTCTGTTGAGTTTGAGTTTGTAATGATTAGCTTCTTTTTTATAAACCAATCGAGAAGTAGGGGCTTACTAGTGGAGAAATGACTGTCTCATTGACACTCAGACATCTTTTTTTTTTCCACTAGTTAGAGTGTACTAGTACGTATCACTAGGCAATTTCCCTACTAAACACGCAAAGTAAAAGGTTGGAGATTGACTTTCTAAAAGAGTCTAAATCTCAAGTCCATTTGATCCCGTTGACCGTACTACCTTGAAGTGAATCCTAAAGCTATAACCCTTTTATATAGAAAGAGGGTTATGTATCCTGTAATACTAACCTGGGCTCTTCATACTTTGGGGGCTGCAGCTTTTCCTTACCTTAGGTCTTCTCTCTTTTAGTTTACTGCTCTATCTAAACTCAAGCCATGTCTTCCTGCTCTTAGAGCTGGAATGGAAAGACCTGATGCTCTTCGCCCACTCCCTCCTTTGAGTCATCTGCCCTTGTTCTAGGAACTAGGGAGAGGAGTAGCTCTATTTTACTCAGTAGGGTTGGACAGGAGATCTAAAGACAAGAATTCTAGGATGAAACTAGGGCCTCAAGTATTGAGTTAGTAAGGGGACAGACAGATGACAGTTGAACAGTGGAGACAGATTATTACTGGTTTATTGACTTTCGAACTTGAAGGGGGTATTTCAGCAAGAAAGTCTTATGGAACTAGCTTCACTCCTCTGCCTTGGTCGAGTAGCTTCACTCCAGTAATATCTTTTGCTTTGAGCTCCGAATAAACTTAGACATCTAGGGGAATCAACTAGTAATCGTATTGACTATGCAACATAGTACAACAATGGAGAAAAGCAAAAAGGTTTCCCAAGCCCAAGCGATGCAATTTGAATTCCTTCCATCCCCAAAAGCCTCACTACGAAGAAAGGGAACTATTGTGCTTAAGAGCTCTTTCCTACTTTTTTGCCATACTAAGAGGGGGTTAGGGCTTATTCAGTGGCTGGCTTTATGTGTTATCCTGGGTAGGCTACTATTTTTTTTCTTATTTTTCAGTCCACTACTTTGCATCTTAGCTCATCTTTGTCTTCATTTTTGTGTCTGCCGATTCAATTGGTGCTGCTCGTCTATTAGGATGGCTCGATGTGGGCCCTTGTCTTATTTTCTTTCTAGTTCTGCTTTCTTGGTTCTTAACATTGTTTCCATCTCCTGAATATGAACTTTTTGTTAGGTTGGCAATGCCCGAAAGGGATGATTTAGTAGTAGATAGGTCCCTCCGTCTTTGAAATAGCTTAAAAGGAGGTATTCTTTGAATCATGCTATTCCACGCCTTTCTTTACTTTGAAACATGATATATATCATCTTATGAGAAGTTGTTTAGTCTGGTTTGAATAAAGGAATGAAATTCAGTTGTACATGGTAGCCCCAAAAAAACAAAAGCCTTCACAATTAGATGCTTTCAATCAAATATGATGGATTGTGTAAAGAATGAGATTGGTTGTTGGGGCTTAAGGAATGCTAATAAAAACAACAAAGAAGCAAGCACTCCTTAGAAGGGGAAAGACCAGGCTCGCTTTGCTTAGATTTAATCCTTCTAACTATGTCTTCATGAGCTAGACAAAGTGAGAGGACAACTTTTCACAGAGCAGCTACTATAATAAGGTCTTCGGTAGCTAGAGATAGAGTTCTTTCATTCAAAAAGAGAATTCTCCCACTTTCAACAAGAGGCATGCTTATTGATATTATCGATGATTAGACTATCAAGATAGGTAAGGTCTTCAGCGTGTTGGGAAGGATGGTCACCAAATAAAGAGGAGTTAAGCTCCACAACATTGGTGTCAGTGTACAAAAGTTTGTTGTAGTCTACTGTCATATCCTTTAGCTAATTTTTATCATCACACCAGATGCCATCGCTCTTATTTAATACAATCACCCTACTTTTCCTCCTATGCACAGAGGTGGTAGTGTGGAAAGACCTTGTATTTCGATCTCCAAACTTCAGCCTACTGACCTGGCATTTCTGGTACCAGAACACCTTTTGTTCTTTTAGAATATCATTGTATTCCTTCACTAATTTCTTTTTCCAATCTCTTAAGGAAAAATGAATTGTTGAGGCATTCTCTGCGCACACTATGTTCGAGCTAGCACCAAGTCTTTTTCCTTTCTATTCCCATCTCAATGTGACTATTGATAGCTTTCTCTATTGAAATGTAATCTAGTTTTGGCTTGCAGTTCAAAGGGTAAAAAGACAGAGAAAAGGGAATAGGTTAGAGGTTAGGGACAATTATGAGTGCCTATTCTGGTTCTTATAAGTAGGAGCACAGGAGATTAGTAGCCGAGTGAGAACTCCCAAGCCGAATTTGTGCTCTTTCAGTAGTCTTGGTAAACATGCTTTCCCCCTTCCTAACCTAACCTTCAGTTTCCCGCAAGCTAGGCAGCTATATTTTTTTTTTAATTTATGATCTTCCTTATCTTCAAGGCATCTTATACTTTGTTTTGAGTTTCTTTTGTTTTGGTATCATCTTCTTTTGAAAAAGATGCTCTTCCTTGTTCTTCCTATGATCTTGACCTGCAAAGTGATTTCCAAAAGTTCCTGCTATGGCAAAAAAACTCCCAATAGGCCACATAGTTGCTTATATTATAATTAAGTAGGAAAGAGCGAGAGCTAATGACCAAACAAGAGAGGCTACCAAAGGAAGCTGGTTCACCTTCTCTCCTCTATTAACATAGGTCGTTCCAATCTCGAATGAAAATATTCCAAAACTAAAGTCAAGGAGAAAGGTCCAATTAAAATGCTTAGTACTAGAAAGAAATATGATCTTATAAAAGGAACTATTCTTCATAGATCGGAGAGCTCATTTGACATATCATGAATGCAGTGACTAAGCATCAGGCAGAATTATTGTTTGAGTTACTTCACTCCTGTCTTCTTGCTACCTGTCTTCAGTACCCTATCAGTTGAACCACCTTGCTACCTATACTTAAGAGTTGACTGAGTTGGAGAAAATCCTAGGAGTAGCATTAGGAATAAAGACCTAGGGTTTATTCGTCAAAGTGGCAGTCCTTTGGGCTTGAAAAGAGCTAATAAGATTCATTGCATAAAACTTGAAAACGAGGAAGAAGTAGAATCTTTGCATTTGTATGGCAAAGAAGGAACCAATTGCACTAACCCTATGGGTTAATGTTCGATTGTGTATTCCAAGCAAGAGGGGCATGATGTCAGAATTGCTTGAAGAAGGGTAAAACGCTCTCAATTAATGATAGAATATCAAACAGCGGCACGTGTCGAAAGAGAAGAGTAGTAAGGATAAAGGTACATAGCCTAACTATTCTTTTAATAAACCATATCCAATTTTGTCCATTTCAAATAGCAATAATTTTGGGATGAAGATAGGATGCAGATGATATTGTTCACATTGAAGTTTTGAGGGGAATTGAATCATAAGAAAGGGTTGAGGACAAGGAATACCCTGTGAGCGAGTTAATGTAGACTATTTGCAAGGTGAATGGAGGTAGCTTTTACCTAGGACATTAATTCCATTAATATGAGAGAGGTTTGTGAAAGTGAAGAAGACCTTTGGTAATAGTTGAGAAGTGGACAAAAAATCTACCATTAGCAATGTGAGCACTTCTAATTCCCCGCTTGGATAGGAAATAGGAATAAAGTCGTTTGCCAACAAAGAGTATAGTTAATGGACAACAAGTAGGATAGCCAACCTGGGAATTAAGATATTGAGAGGATTTTGCTCTAGTCTAGAAAGGAAGTGAAAGTCGTTCTGATCGAACTGCTTCCCTTAAACCCTCGTAAGGAAGTGAAGCTATTTATGTAAAAGTTAGCACCTTAGTATTGAATCATTCTCCATTATGTTAGACTCTTTCAATTTGAACTTACAGGACAGCTTTCGATAGTTGGGATTAAGCTTGAATGTGAGGCAAGAATAGGCGAGAAGCCAAGCCTGCACATTAGCAATCAAGGAAATTCTCCTGTGCTTTGAATAGAGGCAACCCCTTTGAGTTCATGTTAGGGAATTCTGCAACACTAAGATTAGTAGCTGATTCATGAACGAAAAAAATAGCCTAAGTGGCATATTGTAAGAAAGGAACGTTGGAAGGAAAAGTCATGTGTAATAATGACATCCTATATTCTCTGCATCAAAAGAAAGATTAGTTGTCTTAAATTGGCAAAGATGGGAAAATTGGCATAATCTATCGCATCAAAGCTGTATTATCAATTGCCACAACGGACTCACAAGTCCTTCGTAGAATCGAACTCTCACCCCCATCTTCCGGACATTTTTTGAATCTGCTGCAAGCAAATGCCTGAGTCATGGGACAATCCTCTCTTCAAGCAAGTCAGTAGTCTTTTATGCTTTCCTTCTATATCGATGAGGTAACTAGAAGAAGAAAAGGATGTACACATTCAGCTATGAGTTCTTTCCTCAAAACGATTTGATCCAAGGGAATGAACTAGTTCAACCTAAAGATTTGGAGGGGCAAGGGACATGATTTAGCTAGGGGCGAAAGGTGTAGAGGTTTTTCCTGATCTAGTCTCACTTAAGAGAAAAAACTCCTGGTGTACTGTGATGTGCGATATAATGAAAATTCTGATTTTACAAATTCAGAGTAAAAAACTATCATCCCAGTCAATCCAATTGGGATTCCCTAGATTTGAGTGGGATTTGCGATGATAAGTAAGGGCTTTATCCAAAACAGATTGAGCAGGGGCAAGTCAACTGAATACTTTCAATATATAATAAAGCTTCTGTTGTTATCTTCATAAGAAAGAGATGTTCTCTCTTCCACTGATCAAATTTTGTCTCAATATTATATCTTAACTTTTATTGAATGAAGTCTTATTGGTCTGAGAAAAAGGGTGTGATAAAGCATTAGAACTCAACATTGTGCCCTCTTCTCCAAGTAGGCACAAGGGTCTGAACTCCATTTGTTCCTTTACCCTTTTCAGGTCTCCTTCTTTCAAATACGAATGGAAGATCTCTTTTTGTCTTGGATTTGCAAAGGGAGACTATCCTTCCCATTTTTGTCTTTCGGGGGTCCATTCCACTAGGTGTAGCCATGCCATTCGGTGTCCTTCCAAGGAGTGAAAGAACTTACTCTTTAACGTAAGGTTTGAAGAGCTTGGTTGTTAGACTGATGGGGCTTCTCTTTGCCTTTGGGGATAGAGCTATTTCCATTTGTTTCCCATCTTTCTCTTTGTTTTCTATTCTAGTATGTTGTTCCAAAGCTTTCCATTTGCCTTTCCTTGTAGGAATTCCTTTGTTATTTGTTCTTCTATTGAATGTAGTCCTCTTGAGCTGAGCTCTCTTTGAGAACTGATTACATACATGATTTCTTTCATTTTTTGCTCTAGCAAAAAGTGGGTGGGGTAGGGGGCTCACCTCACTAAAAGAAGGGGTCTACCTAGATCATCTCCTTAGCTTAAGTCTGTCAAGCCTCAATTAACTGCTATTATAGGCAAGCCGCTTGAACTCATAGCTGCGGTAATTGTGCCCTTTCGTCATTGACTATTCATTTCCAGAATACTCAAATGAATAGCCATAGTTGCTAAGAACAAGAAATGATCACTTTTCACCCCCGTTACGATAGTAGCATGCTGGCCCAAAGCTTCCTAGGTCTCATCCCAAGATGAGAGGTTCTTTTTCATTTTTATGGTATAAGTTTTGATGGGAAAGTAAGATTTTTCTATTGATTTTTATTGATAAATAGAAGGACAGGCTTGCACCTTTTAGTTTTATTTTAGAAAGAGGTGGGGACTAACCGGTAAAAAGGAATCAATTTAGTGTGGTATTTCACAATACGTTGATTGATGGAACTACCATGAAAGGGCTTATTAGTAGATTAATATATCCCTTCAGAATTATATATACTTCACACATTCTGGATCAAGTAAAGACTCTATATTTTCAACAAGCCACATCCTTTTCATTAGGAATTGATGATCTTTTAACGATACCTCGAAGAGATGCCTAATTCAAAATATTGAACAAGAAAGTTTGATTTTGGAAAAAGACCATAATTATGGGGTGTACACATAGTAGAAAAATTATGCCAATCCATTGAAATATGGTATGCCATAAGTTAATATTTGCAACAAGAAATAAATCCTAATTTTAGGATGACTGACCCCTTTAATCCATATCATATAATGTCTTTTTCGAGAGTTAGAGGAAATGAATCTCAGGTATGTCAATTAGTAGGTATGAGAAGATTAATGTCGGACCCTCAAGGACAAATGATTGATTTCCTCATTCAAAGCAATTTACATGAAGGGCTTTTCGGAGCCCATAAAGGTGCTGTGGATACTGTTGTACGAACATCAAATGCTAGATATCTCATGGGCAGACTTGGTGAAGTAGTTCAGCACATTGTTCTATGTCGAATAGATTCTGGCACTATTTGAAGTATTTCTGTGAGTCCTCAGAAAAGGATGATGCCAGAAAGATTTTTTATCAAAAGATTAAATTAATTGGTATTAGCCGATGATATATATATGGGCATATGATGTATTGCCGCTAGAAATGAAGACATTGGGATTGGACTTGTAAATCGATTCATAACCTTTCGACCACAACTAATAGCTATTCAAACTCCTTTTACCTGTAAGAGTGCATCTTGGATCTGTCAATTACATTATGGCCAGAGTCCAACTTATGGAGACTTGGCTGAATTGGAAGACGCTACAGGCCAATCGATTAGAGAATCGGCTACTCAGTTAACATTAAGAACTTTTCATATCAACGTAGTCTTCACGAGGGGTACTGTAGAACATGTGTACTAAAATCAATGCTATTGGTTAGGTCATTTCGCATTCTCTTAAGTTGGCTTATTGGTTGGGAGATTCCTATTTTCATTTTGGCTTTTCTTGTTGGTTCGGAACTAGATTCCAGCTTGCATATGAGACCTAAGAATGACTCCCCTTGTTCAAACAACTCTAAAGAGGTCCATGTGAGTAGTTCGCTGGGAGAGGAATGAAACAAAGGGCATGGAAAAGAAATTGAGGCCGACACACCTCCTTCGCTTTTGGATTCAAAGCGGGTCTGCCCTTCAATGCAAGCGAGGTAGATATCTCTTTTTACTACTGCTCATCTTCTGTTTCTTTACCTCCTTTAATAGAAGTGGATTTTTTATTCCAGTCACTCACTTCTTTCGAAATAGATTATTGAAAGGAAAACATTCAAAATCTATTTTTAGTTTCGATTGAAAGTACAAAGCTGTCCAATTTGACTCTAAATGATTTGGTAGTTGAAAAAAGTGTGCTATTGAAGTCCTCTCCAAAAACAAGGAGCATGGGATTTGGTGGTCAAAAGGCTGTTCTAGCCACCTACAAAAGTGGTGGATCGGGAAAGCTGCCAAGAGTTGACTAAAGCATTATGGTTGGAGCGATGGCTAAATGCCATAAGGCCAGAGAGAGGATTGCCCTACAAGGCCATTTATGCAGTGCTTAATGAATTAAACCTCTTAGAAAAGGATGAGTTGGTCAAGAAGAAGGATCAAAAGAAGAATCCTGAGCCAGAAGCTAAACGAGGGTTTAGAAAAAAGATGGTGTTAGTAGATAGGATGAGGTATAGGTCGATTGAAGTAGGGAAGGTTGATTAAGGAAGAAAATGTAGCTTCGACAATGAAGTAAGCACAGCCATCAGTCTAAGTTGAAGTTAGAGGGCTGGGAGGGGAGATGGAGGGCCCCCCTGGGGAGGGATTTAACAATGATCTAACGATGCGGATAGGTTTTTAAATGCTCGATTTCCTTGTTCTGCTTAGTAGCATAAGCTTTTCTCGTCAACAAGAGATATGGGCAAAGGCAAAGGATATCAAATAATTCACCATTAAGAGCATTAATTCCAAAAGGATAGATATTATGGTGTTCTAATAGTGGTAGATCAAAAAAGAACTTGATGACCAAAATTTGCTGCTTAAAAGAAGAGCCCTTTTTTCAATTCCGAAGCTTAGCATCTGCTGTAACACTCTATCACCTTAATCCATTTTTTTGTTGAGGGTCTGGTACTTCTTCCTCCGGCCCTCTATTTACATAGTGAAGAAAGGCAAAGGCTCTTGGCTGAATGTGTGTCTTATGCCTCTTTTTCCGTTTATAAAAAGTAAGATGAATCTACGTTCCTCTACTTATAGTAAGTGAATGAGAGGGTATGGGGTTCTGCATCCTTTTCCCGTCAAAATTGACTAAGAGGCAATCCCTTTTTCCTTTGATAATGTGAAATTCTTCCCCAGCAAAATATAGCTAGAATTGCCTTCCTAGAGTCCCATTAAGGAGATTTTTCTTGAAACTCTTTATTCCATCACCCGTAGCAAGTACTCATTTTTCTTGAGTTGTTTTCTTACTCTATCCAGCTATTGAACTTTGTTTCCTTTGCATATGGTAATAGAGAGCTAGACAACTTAGAGAGCTCCTCAAAGGCTAGTCCTCACTCTGTTTTGGAGACCCTTAGACTATTTTTCCCTCTATTTCCTAGTCTATAGGTCCAATCTCATCTGCTAGTGCTTCTTCATTGCTTGATTGGGACACATTCATTGATTTCTTCTAATTATGTCCTGGCCTTGCAAGTGACTTACTGCTTTTGGCCATTCTTACAGTCTTAAGTCATCCTTTTTTCTTTATAAGCTATTAATTGAGTTTGTGCCTGCCCTAAGGCTAAGGGGAGAACTACATGTCCTACTAGTTGGATAGAAGCCTGCGCATCAACCAGTCTACCTTGTTCATATGAAGCCGGACAAGAGAGACTCTTTAAAGTTAATAGAAATAATTCCTTTTATGAGTTTGAAAATAGGCGCTCTAAGTAAATAAAATAGATAAGTGAGTTCTGAACTAGCAGCAAGCCTTTTCTCACCCTTTCTAATGTCTTAGGCGAAGGCAGTGCTGGTGAAAGCCCAATAGATCCCATTTTTCCATTGCTCAACATAGCTCACGCCTCGGCATGAAGAAATCTTGTAGATGGGCAGATGCAAATCTGGATTTATCAATCCCATATTAAATGAACATCTTAGCTGTGTCTGATGATTCAGGTAGCAAACAAAGCCTTTAATCCTGATAAAAGAAATAGCATTTCCACCCACCAAGTATTCACAAATGGAATTGATTTGAGTAAATTTCTTATCGCAATCAAAGCTAATAGGGAAAGTCAGGTCAAGAAGGAGTCTCTTTCCGAATAGTGCATCTCACACTTCCAATTCATTTTGAGTTAGAAAAACTAAGCTCCTTCCCTCTCTTTTACTTTTTCTTGGGTAAAGTCCTCTTAAAGCATTACTAGTTCCTTCCTTCCTAATCAATGCTAACTTTGTCTTCCTATCTTGTAATTTAGGAGATTTCCCAAGCCCATAAAAAATTATAGCTATGTACAGCTCTCAAAAGATAAAAAGTGAGCTATGAGTTCAAGTAAGAAAGTGAAAGTTCAGTCCTCACAGTTTTCCTATCCCACTGCCAAAAGAAAGACAGCAACATCTAGCTCCTCGTACTACTTCTCTTAGTAAATACCATTCTCTTGGTTAGGTAGTCAGGGTGTCAATAGGATAGTGAGAAAGCTGCCTATATTGCTTTCAAGTTATAAATGAGAGTCTTTTTCTAGTATATGCATACAAAAGTCATGAAAGCAAAGTAGCTCATCAAGTGGTATCTTCAAGCTACTTCTCCCACTCTCCGGCTCGAAAAATGAGACATGTACATTATGATCTATCCTACACTTTATAAAGGTTAAAGCAAGTAAATTTTGAGTGTATGGTAGCAAGAAGTGTTAGTATGTGTTCCACTAAGAGAATAGTAAAGAAGTGAAAGTCGCAATAGTCTCTCTTCTCTTTCTGCCTAGCACGAGTAAAGCAAGAAGAATTGATCAATCTAATTTCCCTCTTCTCTTATTATAGCTACTATAGCTAATCTAAAGTGTGGACCTTGGCTCAGTATGGAGAGTAGACTACCTTCCTAAAGAGTACTCTTCCCTTAGAAGCAAATAAATTTTAGGGTACTCTTTTTCTTTGGAAATGATATGATACTAAATTTAGATACTAGCTACATGAAGAGGACCTGAGAGCCCGGGGCTAGGAAAGCTTCGATCCTTATGAAATAAAGAGGTGATAGAGAAAGAGGCCTAACCACATAATGAAAGACTTTAGATTTGCTAACTCAGTAAGAATAATTAGAATACGAGGACGCAAGGATAGGACTAGGCTAGAGGACTCTCTATCGTCCCCATCATCCTAACAGTTGATCACGAATTAGAGCTATGAACTGGTTGATTTTTGTTTGAAAACTAAATCCATAACACAGTCAGGGATGCCAAGCTTGGCTCAATATTGGGATAGAATGAGGCCTAGTTTCCTAGGCTATTTTCCGGGCTACGATAACAAAGTTATACTAAGATTCACGATTGACTTTCTTTACAAAGGCATGAAATAAGATGCAAGAGAGCCACGCCTTTAAAGCAAAAAGGTTTTGATTCTAGGAGTACAACTCTAGAAGAGAAGTTCCAAACAGTATTCATTTTCTGCCACTAAGACTGAATATCCATAGTCACTTTTTCTTTTCTTAGACCGTTCGTGCCCTATAGCCAATGGCTCACTTCCTTTAAGATGCCAATGGCATCTAGAGACTTTCAATCCCCTCGCTTCTACTCTATTAGTGGAATCCCCAAAAGCAAAAGAAGCGAAATGGTAAAGGTCCATTCCTCAGCTTCACTAGGCCAATCGCCTTCTTCTTGCTTCCATTGTTTTTATATCCAACATCGATCCTCACTTCGATGACAAAGCAATGTGAGCATCGTGCTGAGAAAGATCTAGAGCTTTGTTGTGATGAAAGAACACAAGACCATAATGTGAAGCCATCAGGTTACTCCATATAGATGTCTTTATCAATATTTTTATTGAGAAAAGCAGTCTTTATATCTATTTGCCATATCTCATAGTCATAATATACAGTTATGGCAAGCATAATTCTAATTGGCTTAGGCATTGCAATTGGCAAGAATGTTTTTTAAAAGTCTATATATGGTCTCTAGGTATAACCCTTTGCTACCAGTTTAGTCATGTAGGCCACTACATTTCCACTAACTCCTAGCTTGCACTTGAAGATCCATTTGCAACCAATGGGTACAATACCCTTTGGTGGATCAACTAAGGTCCATATCTTATTAGAGTGCATGGAGTCCATTTCGGATTCCATTGCTTCTTGCCAATATCCCGAATCCACATCTAACATAGCTTCCTTGTAGGTCTTTGGATCACTATCCATTTGACTGATCTCATGAAGGAATCCGAGCCTTTTGGGTTACTTCTTGATTTGGTCCGACCTTCTGGGAAATTGTGTAATTATTGATGTATTTTGCTTAATTGCTTCTACCGCCTATGAGATAGTTTGATGGTATCATGTCCAATAAAGTATGGTTCGGTTGTTCCCTTAAGTTAAGATGTATAGTTTGATCATACCATGTCTAACAAAGTACAGTTCGGCTGCCCCCTTAAGTTAAGGTGTGCCAAGAGGTGTCCATTGTGAAAGAATCTCATTCTCTCTAAGATAATCTAGGAGTTCGGTACTCAAGTATTCACCTTCTCGATCAAATTGAAGAGTTTTAATACTTAGTATGAATTACTTTTAAATTTCATTCATATGGTTTTTGAACTTTTTGAAGGTTTCAAACTTATGCATCATAAAGTATAAATGTCTGTACCAAGTATGATCATTAGTAAAGGTTATGAAGCAAGAAAAGCCTCCTCTCGCACTAACTCTTAGTGGTCTACAAACGTACGTTTGGATCAAATCCAAAGAACTAGCGGATCACTCTGGATGTCCAACAAATAGACCTTGGTTATTTTTTCCTTTAAATAAGACTCCCAAGTTCAGCAATGCATCTAAGTCATTAACATTTAGCGAATTAGAGGCAACCAACCGGCTAATCCTATTTTTAGAGATATGACCAAGTCTTGTATGCCAAAAATAAGCATCATAGAGATTATCTTATTTTCTTTTGTTATGTTGAATTTATGTTAGCGATGGACATTTATCTAAGTAGTATAACTCGTTAAATAAAGTATCTTGTGCAATCAAAGAACCATTCTTGTTTTCCATTTCTAATTGAAAAGTCATACCCTTCAATATCCAAAACAGAAACTTGGCACGTAATAAATGGGGTTCAACATAATAGAAGATGAATGAAAATCTAATTCTATACACCATACAACCCTTGTAGGTGTATATAGATATCAGAGCCATGTTTCATATGCTCATGTTACTTCTGAAGCTCGTTGGTCATAGATGCCATCATAAGACACCTGCTTTGAAGATCATCTTCAACCTATTTTGCGATCATATTGTGTGTCTCTTAATCATATCTAGAGTGGAGTCTGGTGGACTGTCGGTGAGGATATAAGTCCCTCTTTCAAACTCAAGAATTTTCTTAAGGTTTTTTAGAAAATTTTAGTAGTTAGGGCTAATCAATTTATTAGTTTCCAAAATGGTCGCAAGTCAATTTTTAGCCATTAGAGGCAACTAACCGGCTAATCCTATTTTTAGAGATATGACCAAGTTTTGCATGCCAAAAATAAGCATCATAGAGATTATCTTATTTTCTTTTGTTATGTTGAATTTATATTAGCGATGGACATTTATCTAAGTAGTATAACCGTTAAATAAAGTACTTGTGCAATCAAAGAACCATTCTTGTGTGCACTAAGTTTTCCATTTCTAATTGAAAAGTCATACCCTTCAACATCCAAAACAAAAACTTGGCACGTAATAAATGGGGTTCAACATAATAGAAGATGAATGAAAATCTAATTCTATACACCATACAACCCTTGTAGGTGTATATAGATATCAGAGCCATGTTTCATATGCTCATGTTACTTCTCAAGCTCGTTGGTCATAGATGCCATCATAAGACACCGGCTTTGAAGATCATCTTCAACCTATTTTGCGATCATATTGTGTGTCTCTTGATCATATCTAGAGTGGAGTCTGGTGGACTGTCGGTGAGGATATAAGTCCCTCTTTCAAACTCAAGAATTTTCTTAAGGTTTTTTAGCAAATTTTAGTAGTTAGGGCCAATCAATATATTAGTTTCCAAAATGGTCGCAAGTCAATTTTTAGCCATTTTGTTTGATTTTTCAAAAATCTACAGAAACATGTAGAAGAAAATATAAGTATCAATTTTAGTTCAATATTTGAAAAATATGATTATGGTCTTTAAAGCATATTTTATCTCTTACTATTTTTTCAAATTCTCTACCCTCTTTGAGAATTTGGAAAATTATATTTCCTAGTAAGAATTAAGGTCCTTAGATATTGATAATAGACCTACAACTCGTGAGACATCTATTACAAATTCTAAGGTAGATAACTTTTACCAATTGCATCTCTATGCAATCCTTAATATCTTTTGCCTCACTTTTGACATAAACTCACGACTTATGAGACATCTATATTAATAACTGTTAAGTTGGATCTATCAATCATCCTTTTAGTGATTTAACTATGGCATTCCATGACTCATGAGACAACATCACAATGAAACTACTAGAAAGGTGCATCGAATGCTAAGGTCGTAACCACAGCTTTCCATCGAAAGCATGTTCCACAGCTTGTGAGACAGCACACCAACATATAGCATCCCATGATTACACCTATTGATAGAAGACATGGGAAACTCCTTTTAATGTTCTCCATTAAAACTTAATATTTTGAAAACTTAGACATTCTAAGTGAGGATTGCTTGAAAGATCTCATCAATAATTCAACTTATATAGGTTCTCCACCTTAAACAAGCATCAACATATAACATAGGATATAGAAAGTATATATAAGTAAAACTTAGCATATGCCTACAGCATGATGATCATCAACCTTAATTAAGTGATGCACCTAGAGCCATTTGTGCATCACCTAATTGATTTAGGTGAATAATTAAAATGGAATAGATCTAATCTGTTATATATGCATCACCATGCATACATGGCCTTTAATATTGAACTCCTTCAATCCTCCTTCCCTATGGCATGGATCATGAAAAGAAAAGAAAAACCTCACCATTCTAGTAACTACTCTCCTTACAAAGATGAAAAGAGGGATGGAAGCCCCATTTGATTACAAACCAACAAATCAAGGAAAATTATTTTATTTTAGACTCATGATCACTATCATTCATTCATCATCACATTCATACATTCAACAATTAAAAGCATGAAAGCAATAACAGAAAGTGCTCAAGAAAATAAACACACATCAAGCCATCAACACATGTAACAATTACACGATATGATGCTTTAATTGATTAATCAATGCATAATGATACTCAAATTCGGAGTTTGATTAATTATAAACAATTTATAACACTTAGGAATGATCACATAAACAATTTATCATAATAAACAATACAAAAATGAAGCAAAGAAGAAAAAGAAAAAAATATATGCTGGACTATGCACAACCGTGCACAATTTTGTGCACAATATGCATGCGCTCGAATCCAGTTCAGTGCACTTTTTTCAAACTGCATTTTCTGATCATTTTTGTGTTGTTTGCAATATGATTTCCAGATTTTCAAATTAACAACTCATCAATGATCACCATAAGAATCAAACTTCAAAAATAAAATCATCTACGCATTTGATTAATCAAGCTAATCCTTTACGAATGGATAAACATAGCTAAATTCAAAATTAAGCCCACAATAAGGGATCTAATCAACAATCAAGCCACATACAAACACTTGATGACCTCCAATCTATTAAATTGAATCCAGATCACCAAGTTTCTCATCCATCCATCACATGAATTAATGAAGGCATTAATTGGGAGGTGCATAAATCGTGACTCTGATACAACTTGAAAGTGGAAAGAGATAAGTTGATTTTAAAAATAAAAAATGCAATGGAATTAAAACTTAATTTACACACATCAAGCATGAACCTCCTCGGATAAGTTAATGCAACCAAATGAATTATAAATAGGAGAGTCTACCTTAATGCAAAATCCAAAACTTAGACACCAAAGCGAGATCTTCTTCCAAGCCTTGATCTACCAACTCCAAGCAATTAAGGATGATCCAAATCCTCCAAAGAATTTTTCTTTTATCTTGGCCAAATTCTTTAATAAGAGCAGCCCCAAAACTTGATCCAAATTCAAGGATCTCACTAAGGAATCCTCCAATGTAGGATCTCTAATGCTAAGTCCACACATCTTGATCTATAGAGAACATTTGGAGAAGATGAAGACTAAAATTCAGTCTCCTACAATGGAGATTTTGAGAGAGAAGAGAGGAGATATTTTGGAAAGAATTTCAAAGTAAAAATTAAAACAATGATTTGGTGAATTTTGTGTGTCATGGCCAGCTATGTTGCTCTATTTGTAGTCCACTTGGATTGCCAAGTGGACTAAATATTTTGAGATCTTTCTAGAAGGATGGCCACACTATCCATGTAGATTTTCTCAAAATATCATTGGTCTACTTAAAATCCAAGTAGGATATGAGTTGGTATAGGGAATTTAATTAACTCATTAATTAAATTACCAACTTACCCATCTAGATTCCCTTTCAAATTTTCTTCCAAAATTTGAATTAGCAAATTGGCCCAATCACAATTTGACACATCAAAATAATTGAATAATTTAACTATTAGATTAATAGATTAATTTGACTCTTCAAATTAATCTGGCCAATTACATAATTTAGACTTTAGTCAAACTTTTTTACATTAGCCAAAATTATCTATTCCACTTAATTTCTATTAAGTAATTCATGTAAATTGTTTAGACGACACTCATTAAATCTTAATGTTTCCATCAAAGCTTTTGTGTATGACCCATTAGGTTCATCAATTAATTAGACATGGCCCGCAACAATTTGTGAATAAATAATTAAATATTTGTTCCAATTAATTAAACTCTTTTAATCAATCACCCATTAGAATTAATCTCTATTAATTCTTATAGTATTGAATCTCAATAGTTAACATCTAGTCACAAGTCCATGGAGCCCAATCGATTAGTGAAATTAATCTTGGTGTGAACCTTTCCACTTACATGTTCTATGCAAATATGGTCCTTCCGATTTCTATCCCTTGATTAAGGCCTAGGGTCAAGATATTTTTAGTATCCTAATAGCCCAGATACTATACTTCTATTCTTGCTAAACGGTTCAATGTGACACCTTATTTGGAAACTTCTTTCCAATTAGTTACACCACTTTGTGCAAGGGTTTTAGTGAACGAGCTTTATAGAAAACATAGAAGATGCTCTCGTTTATCAAATGAGGAATTGGATCCTCTATTGGAACTCACCAATCTCCATGTGTAGACACCTTATCCCTAGCAAGCATCTCATATGATCTCCTGAGGGATTAAGATGCATATCCAAGAACAAAAACCTACCACAAGGTTACTATATTCCTCAAATCAAAAGACTAGTTATATGCAATAGCATAAGTAAGAGAACATCTCATTACCAAATCCACTATAGCTACCTTATGAGTTTCTCTTAATGAGTAGTTCAGTGAATTTGTTCTCCAACAAACACCCAATAACGTGCAACGATATCAAGCACATTGTTTGCTCATGAAACATAGCAATTATCCAGCTCTTTGGATATATACATTGTTAGTACAAGTTTATCCAAATCTAAGATGTCCTTGTGTCAAAGACTCTATAACTTGGAATATTTTAGGAGTAAGACCATAGAGACTTATTTCATGATCACCATCTGATGCGTGACCAAGTCCAATAGCCATGTTTGATCTAAAGGGCTTCATCCATATGAATTATTAACATAAGTTACGATTTTATGAACACACAATGAAAGAAGACCTTCTTGCATATTGAACAAAATATGATTATATTAATCAAAAAGTAGTTATAGAAGCCAAAAACAATTGGCTGAGGGGTATTACTCTAACAACTGCCACTGGCACCATGTTAGCCCAATTATCCAAGGAAGAGAAGAAAAGCCTATCTGTGATCTTAGTCAGACATTGTTGGATAGTGAACTAAATTACTAAGTACTGGAGAAATCATGCGTTGCACTTGTTTGGATAGAAGCTTAAACACTACATGCTCTCCCACTACATTACTTGTTTGAAAAACTAACTTTGTCAAACAGGACTGCTAAGTGGCTGATGATGCTATCCGATTTAGAGATTGCATATGTTGTGCGTAAAGCTGTTAAGGGACAAGCCATAGCTGACCCAACTATGAAAACAACCTTTTGAGTATGAAGAAGATTGGCAGAATGAGTTTCCAAATGAGTTAGTACTGGGGACTGATGTGGAACAACGGAGGTGGGAACTTTTTATGGTATTGCCAACAAAAGGGGATATTTTGCCCAAATCATCAGTAAAATCCAAGGGAAATATAGGACTCGTGATTTGAAGTTACAACCATATCATAAGCATCTGGAGTGTGTGGTATCCCGTTTTGAAGATGTTGAGTTCCACTACCTCCCGTGAGAGATAAATTATTTTTTCGATGCTATAGCTACCCTAGCCTTTATGGTGGATATGCCAGTAGACACTTTTGATCTAACAGCAGAAGAAAGTAATCCTGTCTTGTTGTACTATGACATAAAGAAGTCTTGAACCATCCACTCTATATGCCAGCTATTAGTTACCAGGGTTACATTATGGATTCACCACCAACTCGGTTGATCTAGTAGCAACCCAATGCTTTTTGTATCTCCCAGTTGCACTAACTTTTTTTTCTGACTCGACTCACAGGAAGCTTGTAGCACGCCCTCCTTCTAGCCTTGTCTCCTTCTTTTCTAGTCTATCTCCCTCCTGAAGGTAGCTACCTAAGCTAACATAGACGATGGAGAACAAAGGGCTCCATAGCTGCCCAACCAATTCTTCTCACTTTGCATCTTTATCGATTTTAGCCCTTCAAGTTCGAATTCCTAATCATTGGGATGAGCTATGAACCCCCCTGTAGCCAGCTTTCATTTGAAGGCCTTTCATGATGTCCAAAGGCTGAGTCTGAATTAAGGAAGCACCGATTCAAACTCATCAAATGATGGAAATGGTGGTTGAGTTGTCTGTGGTCGGCTCTGCACCATCTCATGACCACCTTGGGAAAATTCCAACTTCTCCCCATGTTAGATTAATTTCTCTTTCAATTGCAAGAATAGCTCTTCCAATGTGCCTAAGGAGTTTTTTAGTTTGTTTTGTTTTGAATGTATTTCCTCTTTCATTCGACAATGGTTGCCACTGCCCATGTCAATGAAGTGACATTCCAATCATCTATCGATTTGATGGTTGATCTTTTAGGCTTCTTCCTTTGTTGCTCTCTAAATAAGGCAGTTTAAACTGATTAAGTTTAAGCAAAAAATGATTTCTTTTGTTGTTTGACCGTAGCATTCATAGTACCTGTGGTCATTGAGCGGCCTAATGCTTATTCACTTATTGGGTCAGCATTTGAACTCATTAGCTAAGCCCTTTTTAGCTTCGTACCTAATAGCCAGACACTCTTTATCCTTCGTCCTCCGCTAATGTTCTCCCCCTATCCATTGAGTTAGGCACTTCTATGAGTAGTGAGAGCTGCACTATGCATATATCAATCTACCGTGATCCCTTCATCCACTCAATCCCCAGAAGTGAATGAAGTGTTGATGAATTCGTTCCCTTGGCCCCTACTGCCATTGCTTTTTGTTAGTCTTTGGGTAATGAATTCAAGGCAAGGAGCGGGTGACCTTGCCTCTTTCTCACAAGTTCTTCTCTCGATTGGAATCAATCCCTGGTGTGGACTACCTAAA
>JACFYI010003851.1:357486-377644 GCA_014898755.1 Handroanthus guayacan
AAAAGGAATTGCAAGGCTTATCTTGCAAGTTTGAAAAATGGTATGTTTGTTGTTGAAACCCACTTGTCATTGGATTCCTCTTATTGGGTATTTGATAACGGATGTGGATCACACCTTTACAATATATTACAGGAGATGAAAAGAAGAAGAAAACTTGAGGAAGGGGATATAATCCTCCACTTAAGCAATGGGGCAAGATTTGCTGCACATAGTATAGGCGTTATCACTTTAGCTTTTCATTCAAATAAAATTGTACTTGACCCAGTGTACTATGTACCAAGTTTAATAAAGAATATTATTTTAGTTTTCACTTTAGATCGTGAAGATTTTGAAATTTCTATCAAAAATGGGAAGTTAAGTGCATATACGAATGGTTCTTTGTGTGCACAAGGTTCTTTAAATAACGGGTTATACTATTTAGAAGAACATCCAACGATAATGCAAGTTCATAGCAACAAATAAAAGTTAGATAATCAAAATGATACCTATCTTTGGCATGCTAGACTTAGACATATTTTCAAGAATAGGATAAGCAAGATAGTTGCCTGTAGCCTACTTAAGATAAGTTACTTAGAGAATTTACTGACTTGCGAATCTTATTTAAAAGGAAAGATGACCAAGCCTTCGTTTGTTGGATATTCAAAGAGATCCACTTGTCCTTTGGATTTGATCTATATGGACATATGTAGATCATTAAAAGTTAGTGCAAGGGAAGGCTTCTCCTACTTAATTACCTTTACTGATGATTTTTCTCGATTCGATCACTTGTATCTTATGAAGTACAAGTTCGAAACTTTTGAGAAATTCAAAAGAGTGTAGGAGTGAGGAGGAGAATACTTAAGCACCGAATTCCTAGATTATCTAAAAGAGAATGGGATCTCTTTCAATGGACTCCTTTCACCACACCTCAACTAAATGGGACAGCCGAATGGAGAAATTGCACCTTGTTAGACATGAGACGTTTCATGATGAGTTTTATCAATATTTTTGTTTCCTTTTGGGGTTACGCTATAGAAACGATGGTGAAGCTACTAAATATAGTTCCTTCAAAGTCAGTGCCTTAAACACTATATGAGATGTGGTATGACAAAGTCCCCTCATATTCTTATTTAAGGATTTAGGGTTCTCCTGCTTACATGAAGCAGATTGATGGAGATAAGTTGAATAGTCGATCCACTTTGTACAAGTTTGTGGGATACCCAAGAGAGTTTATGGGTTATTATTTTTATGATCACTTGGAACAAAAGGTATTTGTTTCAAGAAACGCTGCCTTTTTGAAAAGAGAATTTCTATATGATAGAAAAGGCATTGTTATCGAACTCGATGAAGTTCAAAACAATCAAACGATCCCACAAACGGTAGAAGCAAATGAACATAAAATGCCTATTGCTACACAACTTCTTAGAAAGTTGGATCGTGTCAAGAAGCAGATCGAAAGGTTCGAATTTCTTCATGAGACGGGCCAGACGGATCTTGATCCAAAAACCTACAAGAAAGCTATGTCAGATATAGATTCAGGACATTGGCTTGAAGTTACGAAATTCGAAATGGACTCTATACGCTCTAATAAGGTATGGACCTTAGTAGATCCACCAGAGGGTATAGTACTTGTTGATTGCAAATGGATATATAAGCGAAAGTTTGGAACAAATGGAAAGATAACCACCTATAAGGCTAGACTAGTGGGCAAATGATATACTCAAAAATCAAGAGTGGACTTTGAGAAAACTTTTTTACCCGTAACTATGCGTAAATCTATTAGGATAATGCTTGCCATAGCTACATGTTATAACTATGAGATATGACTAATGGATGTAATGACTGCCTTTTTCAATGGCAACATTGATAAGGAAATTTACATGAAGCAACCGGAAGGCTTTATATCCAGTAGGAGTGAGCAAATGAATTGCAAACTCCAAAGGTCCATCTATGGACTTACACAAGTATCCCGAAGCTGGAACATACGTTTTGATAAGACAGTTAAAGAGTTTGGCTTCATAAAAAATGTATATAAACCATGTGTATACAAGAAGACTGTTGGGAGTTCTATTCAATTTCTAGTACTTTATGTGGATGATATTCTTCTCATTAGGAATGATAAAGAAATGTTAGAATGCACTAAAGCATAGTTATCTATGTAATTCTCCGTGAAGGATTTGGGAGAAGCATCTTTCGTGTTAGGAATATGGATCTATAGAGATAGATTTAAAAGGATGTTAGGCCTCTCCCAAACACCGTACATAGACAAAATACTAAAGAGGTTTAGTATAAAGGAATCCAAGAGAGGATTTCTACCTATTAGACATGGGTTACATCTCTCTAAGTCTATGGCCCCAAAGACGGAATAAGAGAAACATAAGATGTCTAACGTACCCTATGCCTCTTCTATTGAAAGCATAATGTATACAATGCTTTGTACAAGACTGGATGTAGCGTATGCTCTAAGTGGTACGAGCCACTTTCAATCCAATTTCGGTGAGAGTCAATTGAGTGCCGTAAAAACTATCCTGTAGTACTTGAGAAGGACTAAGAACTTGTTTCTAGTTTACGGCAGTAGAAAATTGAAAATCAAAGGGTTGACGGATTCTAGTTTCCAATCTAATACAGATGACAATAAATCCATTTCTAGGTTTATATTTTGCCTTAATGACGGCGCGGTTAATTCAAAAAGTTTCAAACAAGAAACAACAGTCGATTCAACCATTGAGGAGGAATATATAGCAGCATCAGATGCTGCAAATGAGGGTTTTTGGATGAAAAACTTCATCCAAGAGTTTGATATAATTCCTAACATAGTCGAGCCGGTCGTTATCTTCTGTGATAATAATGGAGCCATTGCTGTAGCAAAGGAGTCAAGATCTCATCAACGATCCAAGCACATCATGAGGCGTTAGCACTTGATCCGTGAGATCATTAATAGAGGCGACGTTAGAGTGGAACGAGTTGCCTTAGAAGAGAATATAACAAATCTACTATCTAAGCCACTTATACAGAAAGTTTTTTAGAGACATCTTGAGAAGATGGGCTTAAGTACTATGAGTAATTGGCTTTAGGGCAAGTGGGAGATTGTTAGAGTAGTACCCCGCAGCTAATTAGTTTTGGCTTGTAAAACACCTCTTGTACAAGCAATCTTATTTTTCCAATGTATATATAAAATGGTCGTCTTATCTCATCAACAATGAATATGGAAGAAGTCTTTTGAATCAATCAAGCTATGAGACTAGGTCACGCATATGACGGTGATCATGAAATTAGTCTCTAGATGTCTTAATCTTAAAAATTCTCCAAGTCATAGAATTTTTGACACAAGGACATATTAGATTCGGATAAAGTTGCACTAACGACGCATGATTCAAGGAGTTGAATTATTGCCCCGTTTCGTGAGTAATCGTTGTAGTGGACACATGTGCATGTTAGTGGGTGCTGCTAGAAGAACAAGTTCACTGAGAGACCCAATATAGAGAATTCCATGAGATAGCCGTAATGGCATTCAGTGATGGAACATTCTCTATTTTACGATAGTGTGTATAAATAGTCCTTAGACTTGAGGGACCGTGGTAACCTTATGGTAGGTCCTTGCTCTTTGACGTGTATTTCGACTACTTTCAAACGAGTCGCATGAGATGCATATTGGGTACAAGCTGCCTATGCATAGAGATTTGTGAGTTCTAATAAAGGATCCATTTTCTCGTCTTGATAAACGAGAATGTCTCCTATGTTTTCTATGATGACTCGATTCACGAAAATCCTTATGCAAGGTAGTCCTCTGGATAAATAAGGCTATGAGACTAAGTCATGCATATGATGGTGATCATGAAATTAGTCTCTAGATGTCTTGATCTTAAAAATTCTCCAAGTCTTAGAATCTTTGACACGAGTACATCTTAGATTTAGATAGACTTGCACTAACGATGCGCGATTCAGGAGTTGAATTATTGTCCCATTTCATGGGTAATTGATATAGTGGACACAGGTGCATGTTAGTGGGTGCTTGATAGAAAAACAAGTTTACTGAGAGACCCGGACATTCAATTATGGAATATTCTCTATCTTACGGCAGTGTATATAAATAGTCCTTAAACTTGAGGGACCATGGTAGCCTTATGGTAAGTTCTTGCTCTTTGATGTGTGTCGCGACTACTTTCAAGCGAGTCGCATGAGATGTATATTGGGTGCAAGCTACCTATATATAGAGATTTGTGAGTTCTAAGAAAGGATCCATTTTCTCGTCTTGATGAATAAGAATATCTCCTATGTTTTCTATAATGACTCGATTCGAGAAAATCTTTGCGCAAGGTAGTGTGTTGATTTGGAAAGGAATTTTCAAACTCAAGAACACAAATAAATCGATCATTAAAAACAGATGCATAGTTATTGGGCTATTTGGGATGCCAAAAATATCTTAACCCTAGGCCGCAATTGGGATATGGAAAAAGGAGGAATCGTATTTTCACAGGACGCGTAAGTAGACGAGGTTCGCACCACAATTAATTCACCAATAAATTGGGCTCCATAGGCTTGTGGTTAGACATCAACTATGGAGACCGGGTACCATAGGATTAATAGATATTACTTCTATAGGTAATTAATTAAATGATTTAATTAATCAAAAATCGTAAAAATTATGAGCTCATGTCTAATTAATTGATGAACCTTCTGGGTTACACGCCTTTCTAAATCGTAAGTAGGCGAGATTCGACCCGCAATTAAAAGTCACGGTATGAATCTAAGCGGAGATTCTCTAGTTAGATTAGAGATAATTGCCTAAATTGGATTTAGGCAAATAAAAAGAGATTTTGACTAAAAGTCAAAATATTTTACCAAAGTCATAATTAGTCTTCTTGAATAGATTAATTTGAAAAATCAAATTATTCTAATTAAATTAATGGTTAATTTAATTCAATTAATTTTAATAGTTGAATTAATTGATTCAAGAAGATAAATTAAATTAGGAAGGAAATAAAATTAGGTATTCAAAGTTAATTGGAATCTATGTAGCACTTCAATTAATAGTTAATTACAATGCCACATAAATTAACCAACTTGCATGCCAAGTAGGTTAAGATATTTTGAAGAAAAGAATTTAGATTCTTCCCTCCTAAACCACATTGCCAACTAAGCATCCAAGTTGGCAAGGATTACATTTTAAATACCAAATAATAACTACCATTTAACCAACACACACAATTTTCGACCATAAGGATTTTGCAGCTGAAATTTGTTTTTCCCTCCAACTCTATTGTCCCCTCTCATATTTTCTCATAGATTCATACTTAGATTTAGTATCTAATCATAGATTTTGAGTGATAAACAAAGAGGAAGAGTGGATCTACCATTAGAAGTGGAATCAACTTGATTAAGGAGATCAAAATTTGATCGATTTGATTGTGAAGACTCATGGTCTCTTCAAGTTGGGAGCATTTTCGATTTTCTTGGCAATTCCTTGGAAGATTTGGAGTTTCAATCAAAGGAGTTGATCAAGATTGGATCAGATCCATCAAGGTTGAGAGGATCAAGTGGTGGATTAAGAAAGGAGATCAACTAACCAATTTAAGAAGTTATGTTTGGCCCAGCATAGATTGATAGCATCAAATGTTGGTTTTCTCTTCTCTAATATAAATTCTAGGCTCATATGAGGATCCTATGAGGCTCATAGGATCGGCATATTTATCACCATGAATATAAGTCTAAATCTTCATAGGATCCTCATATGAGCCTAGAATTTAGATTAGGGAAGAGGAAACCAACATTTGAAGCCTCTAATTGATCTTGATCGAAAGTTACTCCAAAGAGACGGTAGAATTTTTTCCTTCCTTAATCAAGATCTCGATCTTCTCCAATGACTTGAACTCCACCAACTCTTGATGAAATCTTCAATTCTCTAATTGAATCTTCTAATCTCCCTTGAATCCTTAAGAAACCGAATGTGATCTCCCCAAAAATTGATGAGGCCGTGGGCGTGCAGTTTGTGTGATCAACTTTTGATCCTAAACCTCCAATGGATTTGCACCTCTAGTGGAAGGTCCACTATTCCTCTTTGATTATCACTTAAGATCTATGGTTATAGATTAGATCTAAATATGAATTTAAGAGAGAATTTGAGAGATGAGAAGAGAATTGGAGGGAAAACAATTTTTAGATTTTTGTTCTCAAGTTGAAAGTGTGATGGCCAAATCTTTTTGGAGTGTAGGATAAGTGGTTATCACATGGTATTTAAAGTGTGATCCTTGCCAACTTGGATGCTTAGTTGGCAAGTTAGTTTTGGAGAGAAGAATCTAGATTCTTCTCTTCAAAATATCTTAGCTTACATGGCATCCAAGTTGCAATATATGTGGCATTTTAATTAACTAATTAATTAAAGTGCTACATAGATTCAAATTCACTTTAAATACTTAAATTTATTTCCCTCCTAATTTAATTCGTCTTCTTGAATCAATTAATTCAACTATTGAAATTAATTGAATCAAATTAACCATTAAATTCAATTAGAATAATTTGACTCTTCAAATTAATCTATTCAAGAAGACCAATTTTGACTTAGGTCAACCATTTTGACTTTTAGTCAAAATCTCTCTTTATTTTCTAAATCTAATTTAGACGACTATCTCTAATCCAATTAGAGAATCTCCACTTAAATTCATACCATGACTAAATCGAGGAAGGCGTGTGACCTATTCGGTTCATCAATTAATTAGATATGGGCTCATAACTCTTTACGATTTATAATTAATTAAACTATTTAACTAATTACTTATAGAATTAATCTCTATTAATTCTATAGTACCCAATTTCCATAATCGATGTCTAACTACAAGCCTATGGAGCCCAATTAATTGGTGAGTTAATTGTGGCGCGAATCTCATCTACTTACGTGTGCCATGCAAATACGATCCCTCCGTTTTTTATTTCTGGATTGCGGCCCAGGGTCAATATATTTTCGACGACCCTAATAGTCTAATAGCTATGCATTTATTCTTAATGATTGATTCATTTGTGTCCTCGACTTTGGAAACTCCTTTTCAAATCGACACACCACCTTGCACAAGGATTTTGTTGAATCGAATCATTATAGAAAACATAGGAGATATACTTGTTTGTCAAGACGAGGAAACGGATCCTTTTTTGGAACTCACAAACCTCTATGCGTGGATAGCTTGCACCTAACGTACACCTCATGTGATCCGCTAATAAGTGATCGAGACACACATCAAAGAATAAGGACCTACCATAAGGTTACAATGGTCCCTCAAGTCTAAGGACTAATTATATACACTATCGTAAGGTAGAGAATAATCCATCACCGAATGTCACTATGGCTATCTCATGAAATTCTTTATGTTAGGTCTCTCAATAGACTTGTTCTTCTAACAAGTACCCACTAACATGCACTAATGTCAACTACATCCATTACCCATGAAACAGGACAATGATTCCACTCCTTGAATCATGTATCATTAGTGCAAGTCTATTCGAATCCAAGATGTCCTCGTGTCAAGGATTCTATGACTTGGAGAGTTTAAGATCAAAACATCTAGAGACTAGTTTCATGATCACCATTATATACGTGACCTAACCTCATAACCTTATATGATCTAGAGGACTTTTTCCTTATTGATTGTTGATGAGACAATTTACGAGAATATGAAGAAGATGGCCATTTTATTTATATTGCAAGAATAAGATTGTTTACAGAAGAGCAGTAATGATAAAGCCAAGTTTAATTGGCTGCAGGGCACTACTCTAACAATCTCCCACTTGCCCTAAAGCTAATTACTCATAATCCTTAGGCCCATCTTCTCAAGATGTCTCTCAAAGACTTTTTGGGTAAGTGGTTTGGTTAGTAGATCTGCTACATTCTCTTCTGAGGTAACGCGTTCTACTCTAATATCGCCTCTATCAATGATCTCTTGGATCAAGTGATAACGCCTCTTTTGCTTGCGCAATGACTCTATTGTTGTCATAAAAGATGACAAGTGGTTCGGCCATGCTAGGAACCACATCGAACTCTTGGATGAGTTTTTCATCCAAACACCCCCTTTTGCAGCATTTGATGCTGCTATATATTCCGCCTCAGTGGTTGAATCGATCGTGGTATCTTGCTTAGAGCTCTTCCAACTTATCGGGCCGCCATTAAGGCAAAATATAAATCCTGAAATGGATTTGCTGTCATCTGCATTGGATTAGAAGTTAGAATCCGAAAACCCTTTTAGTTTTAATTCTTCACTGCCGTAAACAAGAAACAATTCCTTAGTTCTTCTCAAGTACTTAAGAATTATTTTTACGACACTCCAGTGACTCTTACTGGGGTTGGATTGAAAACGGCTCATAACACTTAGAGCGTACGCTATATTTGGTCTTGTACATAGTATTGCATACATTATGCTTTCTATAGCAGAGGTATAAGGTATGCCAAATATCCTACGTCTCTCTTCTTTCGTCTTTGGGGCTATAGACGTAGAGAGATGCAATCCATGTCTCATGGGAAGGAACCCTCTCTTGGATTCTTTCATACTGAATCGCTTTAGTATTTTGTCTATGTATAGACTTTGGGAGAGCCCAGATAATCTTTTCGATCTATCTTTATAGATCCATATTCCTAATACAAAAGATGCCTCTCCCAAGTTTTTTTATGAAAAATTGTGTAGATAATCATACTTTAGGATACTTTAACACTCCCACATCATTTCTAATGAGTAGGATGTCATCTACATAAAGCACTAAAAATTGCGCCATGCTCCTACTACATTTCTTGTATACATAGGGCTCATACATATTTTTGATGAAGCCAAACCCTTTGACTGTCTCATCAAAACATATGTTCTAACTTCGAAACGTTTGCTTAAGTCCATAAATGGACCTTTGAAGTTTGCAAACCTTTTGCTCACTCTATTTGGATGTGAAGCCCTCTAGTTGTTTTATATAAATATCTTTATCGAGTTTACCATTAAGAAAAGTGATTTTCACATCCATTTGTCATATCTTATGGTCATAATACGCAGCTATGGCGAGAAAAATCCTAATGGGCTTAGGCATTACAACAGGTGAGAAAGTTTTTTTATTTTTAAAGTCTATACCGAGTAGCTGGGTACATCCTTTGGCCACCAATCTCGTCTTAGATGTTACAACTTCTCCATTAACTCCCAACTTACGCTTGAAGATGCATTTGCATCGAACGGATACTATACCCTCTGGTGGATCAACTAAGGTCCAAACTTTATTGGAGTGCATGGAGTCCATTTAGATTGCATAGCTTGTTGCCACTGTCTCGAGTCCATGTCTGACATGACTTCCTTATAGGTCTTCGAATCACTATTCGACTGACTGGTCTTATGAAAAAATTCGAACCTTTCGGGCTCTCTCCTAATCCGTTCAGACCTTTTGAGAAGTTGTGTGTTTCGAGGTTTATCTGTTTTTTATTGGTTATGGGTTTTCTTCGTAATTGTGAACTTTATCAAGTTCCACAATTTCGCCTTTTCTTTCTAATAGAAATTCATTCTCCAATAAGGTGGCATTTCTCAAAACAAACACCTTTTGTTCCGCAGGATCATAGAAGTAATAACCCGCAAACTCTCTGGAGTAACCCACAAATCTGCACAAGGTGGATCTAGTTATCTCCCACTAGTCTCTTGACATAAGCAAGAGACCCTCATACCTTTAAATAAGAGTATGAGGGTGCTTTGTTATATCATATCTCATATGGTGTTTTGGGCACCGACTTAGAAGGTATTATGCTAAGTAACTTTGCTGCCATTTCGAGGATATAGCCCAAAATAAAAGAGAAAGATCTGTGAAACTCATCATAATTCGTACCATGTCCAACAAGGTGTGGTTTCTACGTTCCGCCACACCATTCAATTGTGGTATAGCAGGAGGAGTCCACTGTGAGAGAATCTCATTCTCTTCTAGATAAACAAGAAACTCATTACTCAAGTATTCACTCCTCGATCGGATTGAAGAGTTTTTATGCTTAGTTCGAGTTATTTTTTTACTTCATTCTTATACACTTTGAATATTTTAAAAGCTTCGGACTTATGCTTCATGAGAAACACCCGTAGAATATCGTGTATAATTGTCGGTAAACATAATGAAGTAATTGTAACCACCTTGGGCACTAACTTTTAGTGGTCTGCATACATTCGTATGAACTAGTTCTAACGATTTAGTGGCACGCTCCGGTTGTCCAACAAATGGTGACTTAGTCATTTTTCCCTTCAAACAAGACTCGCAAGTCGGTAACTCCTCAGTGTTATTTATAGAAAGTGAACTTGAGGCAACTAACCTACTTATCCTAGTTTTTGAAATGTGCCCAAGTCTAGCATGCCACAATTATGCTTGGATATGATTATCCGATTTTTTTTTGCTCTCTTGTTGAATTTGTAATAATGTATAGTTAGAATTTAGGGTGTAAAGCCCATTTGTCAATATACTGGTAGCAATTAAAAAATCATCTTTAGAAAAAAAAAATACTTTTCATTCTTGCAAGAAAATTCATAATTTTCTTTATCCAACACAGGGATGGAAATGATGTTCTTCAATAAAGACGGTACAAAAAGGCAATTTTTCAATTCTAACTTTTGATTATCACATGCTAAAGTAACTAGGCCTGACGTTTCGGCATCAACTCTTGCACCATTTTCCATCCTAAGGATCACATCCCTTTTACTTAGCCTTTTTAGTTTATGTATCCCCTGCAACGACTTGCAAATGTGAGAACCACATGCGGTATCAAATACCTATGTATCGTTGTTAATCGAAAGATTAACTTCAACAAAGAATATGTTATTTTTCAAAGAAGCCAAACACTTCTTACAATTCCTCTTCCAATGCCCAATCTCTCCACAATAAAAGTATTCGTCCTCTTTAGTGTTGGCTTCATCTTGATTCCATCGGATGCTTTAGGAACTTGTTTCCCTTTAGAAGAACAGCTTCTCTTCTTCTTTTTCCCCATCTTACCCTTATGGGCCTTAGAAGTTGAAGCAACTAACACCATCTTGTCTTTCTTCATAGTAGACTCGATCGTGACAAGGATATTAACTAACTCATTAACCGTCACGTCAAGTTTACTCATGTTAAAATTCATGACGAATTGGTCAAATGAGCTTGGCAATGATTGAAGGATCAAATCTATGTAAAGATCATTATCCATGACGACATCAAGTTTCCCGAGCTTTTCAATTAAAGAAATCATTTTCAAACTATGCTTGTGAACACTTTATCCTTCAATCATTCATGCTCTAAACAATTCCTTGGAGGTGTTGTAGCGTTCATAACGTGTTTGCGCCGAGTATAACTCCTCCAAGTGCATGTGTATCTCACTAGCATGCTTCATGTGCTCGTGAGGTTTTTGGAGCTCACTTGACATTGATGCCAATATTAGACATCGGGTTTGAAGATTATCTTCCCGCCAACGATTGACGGTTTCCCGTATGTCTTCAGTTGCATCATTAGGGATGGTATCGGGAGGATTTTGTGTAAAAACATAAGTCCTGTTCTCGGAATCAAGTACAATTTTTAAATTTCGTAACCAATCACCATAGGTTGGATCGGTAAGTTTATTAGCTTCCAAAATTACGGGAAGTGGATTTTTAGCCATTTGAAATTATTGATTTCAAAAATCTGCAAAAGTAAAGAAGAGAATATAAGCATTTATTCGTGCAATATTTTAAAACATGATATGGTCTTGTATCATGAGTTATCTCCCACTATTTTCTTCAAATTTTATGCCCTCTTATAAAATTTCGAAAATCATATTTCCTAGTGGGTTTTAGTACAGTAAGAATTATTTATAGACCCACGAGACGTAGCCATCTACAAATAACTCTTTAGGTAAGTATCTAACTTTACCAATTGCATCAACTATGCAACTCTAAATTGTTTTGTCTCATCTTTCATATAGACTCACGAGACGCAACCATCTATACGATTTGATGTTAAGTTTGACCCACCATTCATTCTTTACAATTAACTCAATTATGAATATCCCACGAGACGTAGCTAATGTCACAATTGAACTAATTAAAAGAGCATCACATGCTTGAAGTAGTGATCATAGCTTTCCAAGTAGGCATGTCTCACGAGACGTAGCCAACGTGCCCACCCGGTAGCATCTCATATCACATACTTATTGGTGGAAGGCATGGAACATTAAATCTTATTTAATTTGTTCATTAAAACTTAATAAAATTTTTCTTGCAAAAAATACTTAGACATTCTAAGTGAGGGATTTATTTCAAAAATAGCCAAGACCTTATCAATGTTTTATTTACTCTTATTTAGGTTATCTATCCTAAGCATGCATCACCATACATCACAAGGATAATAATTATAAATAAGTAAATAAAACAACCTAGCATGCACATAGGGTGGATGATTGTGAGCCTTGACTAAATAATGCACTTAGAGCTATTATGCATTACTTAGTGATTTAAGGTGAGTAATTAAACGGATAGATGCTATCTATTACATTACCATGCATACATGGCCTTCATGTCTTGAACTCTTTCAACTTCTTTTTCTTGATTACAAAAATACCATGCATACATGGCCTTCAAGCAAAAGAAAAAGAAGACCTCACCATCTTAAAACTACTCTTATTACAAGATGGAAAAGAGGTATGCAAGCCCTATTTAATTACAAACTCAATCAATAAATTAAATTATTAAAACCATTTTAATTAGGCTCATAATCATCTCATACATCCGTTCAATATCAAACATCCATCATATAAATGCTTGAAATTAAATAAATAAAAATTAATTAAACATCAATCACATGAATATATAATTAAAAGCAAGTTAGAGCATTATATGCCACTAAAAATTGTTCAATGTAAATCATCAATTAAATGTAGAATTAAACTTGGTTTTAAATTATCTTAAGGTTTCTAAAACCCTCTAACAACTTGGGAATTATTTAAAACACCATAAGAGATCAAATTACATCAAGATTTGGATAAAAAAACTCATTAGAATATCTTATGGAAGATTCAAAATTTTGCTTCGGGTCTGACCGGTAGCCCTTGTTTTAAAAATTCTAATAAATTTTTCTTGAATCCAAAAATTACCAAATTTGAACCATAGGTTCCCAACTCATTGTCAATTACTCAGAAAATCAAGGAACATGAAAACAACATCAATTAGAGCAAGAAATGATTTTATTTTTGCAAGGTCAATGCACAAATTATGCAATTCTCGGATCTGAATGGCAGTACATGTTCTAAGATTTTTAGAAAATTCTCCTTAGCTCCAAAAATCACCAAATTTAAACCATAGGTTCCCAACATATGGTAGATGATTTAGAAAATTAAAGAGAACAAAAATAAAGCCATTTTGGGCACAAGAACATGTCAAACCCGAGAGTCATGTGTGCATGGTTTTCAGAAAACGCAACATGTTCTCAACATAATTTTCATGCTCCAATAGATGAAGTTTTTGATTCAAACCATACTAGATCTTATCTAATACATGTATATTGATCTCATATAAGTTTTAAAACAATTTTAAAATAATAAATTTCAGAAATCAACATTAATTCCATACCTCACCACAAGATTAACATTAACAACTCCAATCATTCAATCATATTGAATCTAAACATGCTAAATCATCATATAGCATCAATTATCACGTAATTCACATAGATCCAAGCCACATACAACATCTAGTGACCTCCAACTCGTTAGATTGAATCAAGATCACTAGATCTAACATCAATCCATCACATGAATCAATGTATAATAGAATCTAAAATCTAGCTCATATGATTTGGCTTGGATACCACTTGAAGGTGAAGATTAGACTAAAATAAATCAAAATGCAGCGGAAAAAACATATTCATCACCATGAATATAAGCCTAAATCTTCATAAGATCCTCATATGAGCCTATAATTTAGATTAGAGAAGAGAAAATCACCCTTTGAAGCCTCTAATTGATCTTGACCGAAAGTTGCTCCAAAGAGATGGTAGAATTGTTTCCTTCCTTGATCAAGATCTTGATCTTCTCCAATGACTTGAACTCCACCAACTCTTGATGAAATCTTTAATTCTCTAATTGAATCTTCTAATCTCCCTTGAATCCTTAAGAAACCAAATGTGATCTCCCCAAAAATTGATGAGGCCGTGAGGTGTGTAGTTTGTGTGATCAACTTTTGATCCTAAACCTCCAATGGATGTGCACCTCTAGTGGAAGATCCACTCTTTCTCTTTGATTATCACTTAAGATCTATGGTTAGAGATTAGATCTAAGTATGAATCTAAGAGAGAATTTGAGAGATGAGGAGAGAACTGGAGGGAAAACAATTTTCAGATTTTTGTTCTCAAGTTGAAAGTGTGATGGCCGAATCTTTTTGGAGTGTAGGATAAGTGGTTATCACATAGTATTTAAAGTGTGATCCTTGCCAACTTGGATGCTTATGTAATGCCCCGGGTCCTAGTGCACTTCCGCCCTAGTCATGGGACATTACTCACAATCATGGGTACTAAATTAAATACTAAAATCAACATGAACACAATTATACAATATCTAAAACCACAATTGAAAATTTTCGTAGTAATTCATTTACATAAGTGTCAAATTCCATCCTAATTTACAAATCCAAAATTTTCAAAAATTACAACTTACATCCCAAAAGGAATAACTAGCTTCAGTACATGCCAGAAATTTACAACACCTTTCTTACTAATATACCAAAATCTTCTCTACTAACAAAATACGTAAATCACAACTAGACGTGTAGAAACGTTCTAATCTAGGCTCTCATGTCCATAGTCACACCATTCCTTAAATTTATTCACCTACACATGGTAGAAAATTTAAATAAGTCGAGAGACTTAGAAAAAATCATAACGGGAAGTCAAGGAATAGGACTCTAGAAATTAATGGGAAATGTCGAGTTAATCATTGACATTCATATCAAAGAAAATAATTCAATCTAGTACAAATATGAGCTCAGAGAAATCAAAACATATCATGAATGTCAAAATCAATTAGGCTGAACTAGTATTTGGTGGATCTGTCACCCTTGTAATTCCACAATCATTCAATTATACCCTTATGCCTCCCGTCTCTCCCTCGAATGGTTATTCAGAGGGGAGCAATCCAAGTAATAATTTAGGCACGGTCGACCGCGTGCCGGGAGTAGTTGTCTAGAAGCTTACCTCCAAGCCCCCTTCCAAACTACTCAAACATTAGAAAAATCCCAGAGGTTAGGTCGACGCTCTGTTAACGCCCAATCGGTCCCCCCCAAAGATCCCCAGGGCCCAACATTCATTCAATTATTAGGTTTTTATTTTTGGAGCATTCAAGAAATTGGAAAACGATGTCGAGATCAAATAATAGAGATACGAAAGTCAAGGAATGCGGATATGGGTATAAGAATTCTAATTGGATCATCATATAAAATTTAAGGGGCTTAGCAGATAATTTTTAAAGATTATTTTATGAAAAACACCAAAAATGCAAGTTTTGAAAAAATTCTGTGCGGCAGTAATTTTCCAAGCTATCTTAAAAATGCATTTTGATGAGTAAAAATTGGCAATTTAGTTCTACAACTATCTAGACTCGACAAGCTTTTCAAAGGTGGTTTTAGATTGAAAACTCGACGAGTAAAACTCTGGTTATAAATTTTTAAAGTTGATACAAGGTTTTGCCAAATACTCGAATCAACTGGACCAGTTTGGGTTTACCGAATATTCTGGGTTAATTCCTTCATGGATTTTAAAATTTCTTGAGCCTATTGTTATCTACACTTAATAAGGTTTCTAACCTATATTCTTGGGTTCAATTTGGTGAAGAAATGAGTGGTTTACAATGAGTTGAAGTTGGGGAAAGGGTTTAGGCCAGTTCCAGTGTAGCCCCTGCTACCCGGAAAACTGACATGTTTAGCTTAAATGATGTTTCTGGGCTTTTTCTTTCATGTATTTGGGTGATTCTTAATTCTAATGATATCTACACTCAACAAGGTTTCCAAGGGTGTATTGTGTGCATTTTTAGGACGTGTGGTTGTCGAATTATAAATTTTTTAACTTAAGGTTAGGACATAGACCTCCCCTATTCCAGCCGAAATGGTAGGTTTCGTTCAAACTCATTTTTCTACAATTTTCTTTTGTGTTTTCAGGTGATTCTTGGTTCTAT
Source organism: Handroanthus guayacan (assembly GCA_014898755.1). NCBI lineage: Eukaryota > Viridiplantae > Streptophyta > Magnoliopsida > Lamiales > Bignoniaceae > Handroanthus > Handroanthus guayacan. Next base: position 373,619 of record JACFYI010003851.1, read on the forward strand.
CATCATATAGACTCGAATAGGTTTCTAATGGTACCTTATATGAAAATTTTCAAGTAGTGTAAGTATAGTTTTCGATTTTTCAAAATGAGGTAAGTGTTCTGCCTTTCTACCCAAGAACAGTCCCAAGTTTTCAATACTTCATAACTTTTGGGAAATCACCTAACCACTAAATCTACATGATGATCCACTATCCTTCTTATATTCCTAAGGTCAAAATTATGGTTCTCTAAGTTCAAATCAAATTTTTGCTCCAACAACAATCATCAACCATATGAGAGTAAACAAATGGCTCATAACATCAAGCCATAATCAAGTTAAAGCCAATACAAGCACTCTCATAGCAAAATCATCAATTTATGAATCAAGAGAAAGGAACCATGATCTGGAAATTGAACACAAAGGTGGAAAGTGTTATGATTTTTACCTTGTGTGATGAATTTGCTTCAAGATTCAAGTAGATACTCCACTTAATCCCTAATCACCTAGCATAGAAATGAGTTTCCTTAAGTTTACATAATTTTCAACAAATCTACTTACTAAACTCAATCAAAACTTACCCAAGCTTGTAGATTTGAACTTAGATGAGTCCCCCACACAACTCTCCCTTAATTTCTATGGGTAAAAATTGAAGTAAGGTAGGAGTTTTTGCTCTTTTTCTTCCTTCTTTTTCTCTTGATTTTTCTCTTCTTTTTTCTCTCTTTGCTCTCGATTTTTCTTTCTGAGTTTAGGCAGTGTGTTTTTGTGTTTTTTTGCTTTATTTCTTCCTTGTATATACACCCCAAAGTATATACATGTATGTATGTTAGTATAATACAAAGTATAGCATTTATGAGGGCTTATGATGGTGTCTCTCTTATGAGCTAAGCCTGAGCTCACTATGCGTCTAGAGCTCAACCACTTGGCCTTATTTTATTTCTCATTTGAGTGTGTGTTAGGGTGTGGATCGGCTGAGCTCTTTTTTCCCCTTTCATTTTTACTTTTATTTTTAGAAAAATTTAAGAATTGGGCTTAGTTGTGGGCTAAAATAAATAACAAAACATTGGGCTCAATTCCTTGGGTCCAAGGGCTTGGTTTTGGGTTTAAAATATCATATTTGGTCCACATTTGATTGAAATAATATTCTTGGTTGCTAAATCGAAGTGATTTCACCGTTTTAAGGTCTTTTGGGCAATAGCGATAAAAATTGTTCAAAACGGCGCTATATTTTAAAATTTTTGAAATATTGGGGTAAAGCTATTAATTCAAGAATCTCTTGGGCTAAAATATAATTTTTGAAGTTAATGGTATAGTTTTGGTAAGTTTTGGTCGAAAGAAAAATTTTAAGACGAGTTTTTCGCTTATTAAGAGTTTATAGCCGAAAAAGAGAATAATCTTTAAAACTAGGAGTTTAAATATATGGTTATGGGCATCTTTGGGAAAAAATTATAATTTAAAAAATTTTTTGGTTGGAAATAAATTTTTTTAAAGATACTAAAGCATTTTTACTCGTGAGAAAAATCTTAAATCGATGAAAAATTCATTACCGATTAAAATTTTTCTCAAAACGTTTTAAAATATTTACTGATTAAATATTGGGGTTTTAAGATTTAATTTAAGGAAATTGTAGGGTCTTTACAATTATACACAAGAGTTTAAAAATTAAATTAAAGGAATTTTTGGGGTCTCACAGCTTAGTTGGCAAGTTAGTTTTGGAAATTATTCTCTTCAAAATATCTTAGCTTACATGGCATCCAAGTTGCAATATATGTGGCATTTTAATTAACTAATTAATTAAAGTGCTACATAGATTCAAATTTACTTTAAATACTTAAATTTATTTCGCTCCTAATTTAATTCGTCTTCTTGAATCAATTAATTCAACTATTGAAATTAATTGAATCAAATTAACCATTAAATTCAATTCGAATAATTTGACTTTTCAAATTAATCTATTCAAGAAGACCAATTTTGACTTAGGTCAACCATTTTGACTTTTAGTCAAAATCTCTCTTTATTTCTTAAATCTAATTTAGACGATTATCTCTAATTCAATTAGAGAATCTCCACTTAGATTCATACCATGACTAAATCGAGGAAGGCGTGTGACCTATTCGGTTCATCAATTAATTAGACATGGGCTCGTAACTCCTTATGATTTATAATTAATTAAACTATTTAACTAATTACCTATAGAATTAATCTCTATTAATTCTATAGTACCCAATCTCCATAGTCGATGTCTAACCACAAGCCTATGGAGCCCAATTGATTGGTGAGTTAATTGTGGCGCGAACCTCATCTATTTACGCGTGCCGTGCAAATACGGTCCCTCCGTTTTCTATCTCCCGATTGCGACACAGGGTTAAGATATTTTCGGCGACCCTAATAGCCAAATAGCTATGCATTTATTTTTAATGAATAATTCGTTTATGTCCTCGACTTTGGAAATTCCTTTTCAAATAGACACACCACCTTGCGCAAGGATTTTGTTGAATCGAATCATCATAGAAAACATAGGAGATATACTCGTTTATCAAGACGAGGAAACGGATTCTTTCTTGAAACTCACAAACCTCTGTGCACAGATAGCTTGCACCCAACGTGCGCCTCATGTGATCCGCTAATCAATGATTGAGACACGCATTAAAGAGCAAGGACCTACCATAAGATTACCATGGTCCCTCAAATCTAAGGACTAATTATATGCACTATCGTAAGGTAGAAAATAATCTATCACTGAATGCTACCACGGCTATCTCATGGAATTCTCTATGTTGGGTCTCTTAGTAGACTTGTTATTCTAACAAATACCCATTAGCATGCACCAGTGTCAACTACATCGACTACCCATGAAACGAGACAATGATTCCACTCTTTGAATCATGCATCGTTAGTGCAAGTTTATCCGAATCCAAGATGTCCTCGTATCAAGGATTCTATGACTTCGAGAGTTAAAAATCAAGATATCTAGAGACTAGTTTCATGATCACCATCATATGTGTGACCTAGCCTCATAGCCTTATATGATCTAGAGGACTTCTTCCATAGCGATCATTGATAAGATAATTTACAAGGATATGAAGAAGATGGATATTTTATTTATATTACAAGAATAAAATTGTCTACAGAAGAACAGTAATGATAAATCCAAGTTTAATTGGCTGCAAGGTACTACTCTAACAACCGGAGGAGCCGTGAGGAGCAAAATATATTACTGCGAAGATCCTCCCGAGACGGGTCTAGATCTATACAGCCGCGCAGCCGAGGCACAACCGAGGGACCTCTAGTTCCATCATTTCATGAGCCGCTCGTGACTCATCTGAAAATCATGGGATTTGTTCGTGGCATATCCTCCCGTCTAGAGTGAATTCCCTCACTCATTTTCTCTTGGAGACTTATCTTGTGCCTAGGTCGCCCCGTGCCAAATTTCAAAGGCTTCTATTCCAGGCCGAATTCTAGCCAGAAACCGTAAACAAACCCCTTGGGCCCGCCGCTCAAATTTGCGCTGGAATGCCGACGTCGACTTTTTTGCTGTTCTGTAACGGAATGGTTGTTAGACTATCACTTGGCGGTTTGTGGCCCAGAACAGATGCATTTTTTGCGGTCTTAGGCAAAACGGAGTTCACGACGGACGTACTCGAGCCCGTTCCGGCACAACGGGATTAGATCAGTCATAACTTTTGATACAAGTGGACTTACGAGACGCACAATATATGCACGCGAAGCTCTTCGCGAGATGGCTTTGCCCCTTCATAGCTCTACCATGAGAGCACAGTGATAGGCCTCAGAATCCCTCATTTGGGTGGCCGATCATGCATTTTTCCAAAATCCCAGCGAGTGTTCTTCTCTAGTGCAATGCTTTCTCGTCTCGATTTTGCTGCGCAACCGCATCTGGGGTCTAGTCCACGTTGCTGCATTTAGACTTGAAGTTTTTCACGCCGGGGCTGGGCTCTACGTATGGCAGTTTGCGGCATCTCTTGGCACGCCGCCATGCGTTATGCCGCTACACTACTCTGTTATTAGAGCGATGGCAACTTTTGATGCGGG
>JACFYI010003853.1:37135-57755 GCA_014898755.1 Handroanthus guayacan
TTTCCCCTTATCCATTCTACCCACACGTTATTGTCAGGATTAGTAGCACAGAAAGCAAAATTAAAAACTCAAACATAATGGCACATAATCAAATTTTCAATAATTAATCAGGTTCTCAAACCTAAGCTCTGATACCACCTTGTAACGCCCCGATCTAGAGCATCCACCCCTAGACCGAGTTGTTACTGGGGAGAGAGTTTCTAAATATTTTCAAGTAGAAAATATTCAAACAAATAGGTTTTAATCTTTCAAAAGTTTAAAAAAAAATTTCTAAGCTTTCATGTTAAGAGAACATGATTAGTGCAATGCAAATTTATATTTTAGACAAATTTAGAGCTCAACAATTTCAGAAATGATGCACTTTAAAATGTTGAAATAAACTTTTTCCAAGCTTCATTTAAAATTTTTATCAAGCTTTATTTAATTGGGATTTCATAAGAAATGAAAATTATAATGTTTTTTATTTAGGACAACTTTACCAATCATTCATCTCTTTATATTACTAGATATTTCAAACTTCATAAAATATGATGAGCAAGATAAATAAATTTTCCGAGTTTTAAAATGATGAAATAATATATTTTCTTAGCAAAAGTATACATAAACGTACTTAAATAATGAATGCAAATACTTTAAAATTTTCAACTAACACTGTATGAGATGATCATCCGACTTTAACACTATTACATAATATTCTAAGATTACAAAAATCAGGTTGGTACAAAACATATAAAATTTTCAAGTTAAGCAATGGCTTTAACTCTCCAAAACATCTTCACCTAAAAAAAGAATATTAAACAAATAAGTCCGAATGACTTGGTAAGAAATTATGACATGAAATAGAATTCGAATCAAGAGGATAGGGTGGATGATAAGAATAAAAATAATGATGACATGAGTACAAATACGATAATCAATAACATTTATGGCAGAACGATTATTTGGTGGATCTGTCACCCTTGTCACTCCCATTATATCAAATCAATCCTTATCCCTCCAATTTCTCTCTCGAGTGGCCACTCAGAGGGGAAACAAACTCAATATAAATTGGCACGGTCGACCGCGTGCCATGGACCAATTCCCTGGAACACCTACCTCCAGGCGATCGTGGAATTGTCCAAAATGGAAAAACCTACAGGAGACAAACCGACGGTCCAATACCGCCCAGTTGTCTCACCGGTGGCTCCCGGGCTCAACAATCAATCAATATCATTTAGGTTTTCAAAAGAAAATGATAACAATTGCCCGATTTACACAATATTCGTTTCAAATCAACAATCGAAAAATTTCTCGATATCAATCAATAGATCGGGCATATAGCTAGGAACTTGGCTTCAAGAAAATGAATAAGAGTATCGATATAGGATCAATTATTTAGTAGGAAAAATATACTTTTAAGTTTTGCAAACTTATTATGAAGGAAAAGTTTTATTTTCTATTTTCTTAAAAGAATTTATTTCTATTTGCTTTTCTCCCAATTTTTTTTTCTTTCAAAACTTACTCACACACACCACACATACACGAGCACACAAATTGGTAGAAAGAAAAGGAAGGAAAAGGGAAAGAAGGAAAGAAGGAAAGAAAGAAACAACGGCGGTGTGAAATTCCGATAAAAATTCTCTCTCTCTCTCTTTTTTTTTTTCACACATACAAACACACACACACGAACAGTAGGGGAGGAATAACAAAAAAAATCAGTATGAGGGGAAGGAATATTATGTTAGAGAAATAAGGAAAAGAAGTTAGTATGGAGAATTAAATCGGCTAGGACGATTAAAACGGTTAGAATGGTTAGGACGGTTAGAACGATTAAGATGTTAGGGGATTAGCAAAGAGTTAGATTAGGAAATCAAGGAAGTCATCATCAAGGCTAAGGATATGACATAATTCTTACCTTAATCTTAGAATTTCAAAGCTTTAAAATTCCACCGAGTTTTCTTCGATTTTTCCTACATATGCCGATTTTTGTTTCAATAGGTGAAGCTTGTATTTTTTTTTATAATTTTAATGAATCCAAAGCTTCAAACCTTACCTTAAATCTTGATTTATACACTCTCCCTTCTCTTCAAAAATTTCTAAACAGTAGGAAGCCTATTTAGGGTTTAATGGAATATTGGAATTTTGTTCTAGGGTTTGGGATTTTTGAGAGAGGTTGAGGGTGTTTTTCCAACAATGATAAAGAGAATAATAGGTTATGGTGTAGGAGAATTGAAGAGAATGGCCCCCTATTTATAGAAAAATTTGAGGGTTAGTTCTTGTAATTAATAAAATCCCTAAGGGTATTTTAGTCTTTTTAAACGGGTGCAAGTTGTGCATGTAGAGAGATCTTGAGTTTTCTATACATGCACCATGTGACATAATTTATTTTATTATTATTATTATTATTTTATTTACAATTTTCGGATTTATTTTATACATATATATAAATATATATTTTTTTCTTTTAATTAATTAGGAATTATCATAATCCTTAAGCCATTAATTAATCTCTTTACATTTAGGGGACATAAGATGATAAGGTGATAAGGTGATAAAATGATATGGTCTTAATCATCATTTTGACTATTCTAAATTTATTTATTTAGTTAGTTATTTTTTCATTGCAAAATTCGGCCACCATATGTAGATATTTATATAGTTTTATTATTATTTTTTTAATTAATTAGAAGATTATCCTAAACAACTCATTAATTAACCTAGTCAATTTTGGGGGCATACTTGATAAGTGATAAGGTTATTATTATCAACTTGATTAGTCTTAATTAAAATACAAAATCAATTTAATTAGATAAACTTTTTATTCTATTTTTATTCACTAGTATTCTAGTCTACATCTTCTTTTTAAAAAAAATCGGCCAAGAGATATATATACATATATATATATATTTAAGTAGTTAAGCAAATTATCCTATTATTAACTAATACTTAAGTAATTATTTTTTGTTTTTTTTACTAAAATAATAAGATGATAAGATAAGTCATTATCATCATTTTTGATAATGAAATTTTCTTGAAAAATCATTGTGTACATGTTTCTTTATTTTTCTTTATAAAATTGGATATTTCTAGAAAAATAGATAAGGTTCATTTTGTTTTATTTTATTAATAATTTTAATATTTATTTACTTATTCAATTATAGATTTTGAAAAATAGAAGATTAGGGTCCTACATTTAAAATATTTAAAATAATACTTCTTAAATGAAAATAATTATATGTAAAATTTTGGGTTGTAGAAAAATTAGTAGAAAAAGATAGGGAATGAAATAAAATATTTTGAGCTTGGATTATTACTCTTTGGAAACAAAGTTGAAAGTTTTGGGGTTGAAAAATAAATATTTAAAACTATAGGGTTTACACAATAAAAGGGCTTGTAGAAATAGTTTTAGGGTAATAAAATATCAAGATCTAATTTATAGAAGTCTAGAAATTTTTTAGATTTAGATGACTATAGAAGATTTATTACGCAATTAGATATTTAGGTTAAATTATAATAATTTTCGAAAAATAATTTTTGATAAATTTTCGGGTTATTACATAGCTACCATTATATAAGCATTGACTAAGGAATCTATGTTCAATCATTGGATATCCCTTTTGAGCGAGTTGTTCATAGCTCAATTTCAGGTTGCGCACGGTAGATTCTCAGGCAAATCTCGCGTCCCTGGCCCCTGGGCTCGGGGCGTGATAGGAATGGAGAAGAATAAGGAAGTCAATAAACGAGTAAAGAGGCAATAAGCTCAACAATGAAAATGAACATGCCAACGATTGTGATTATCTCACAAGCAATATAAACGAATAGCTCAACAAAAACATGAACGATAGCTCGGCAAGAGCATAAACAATGGCTCGTCAATAGTATAAACAATAGCTCGACAAGAGCACAAACAATAGCTCAGCAAGAGCATAAACAATAGCTCGTCAATAGTATAAATAATAGCTCGACAAGAGCACAAATAATAGCTCGGCAAGAGCATAAACGAGCTTAATCATAATAATAATGAGCACAATCGTAAGGCAAAGGCAGAACTATTATTTGGTGGATCTGTCACCCTTGTAACTCCATAACAATATATAATCCTTATCCCTCCATAGGGTCCCTCCCTCGAGTGGCCACTCGGAGGGATAACCTAGCCAACTATAGACACTGTCGACGTACCGTGTATCATAGACTAGTCCGTAGAAAACCTACCTCCAGGCCTCCACAGGACTATCTAAACAATGGAGAAGCTATCCAGGAGATTCACTGTCGGCCCGACGCCGCCCAGCATCCCTCTTGAGACTTCCCAGGGCCCAACAATCAATCAATTTCCAATCAATACAAACAAACGAATTATAACAATGTGAAACTCCAACAATAATTAGAATTCGGATATGATTAGTTAATCAAATTCAATCAGAGATTCAGAATAATAGTCCGAAATAACAAGACGAAGCTTCACTACGGATTCGAATTCAATCAAATATTTCAATAAAATATTGGGACATAAAAAAATGTACGCTTGGATTGAGAAGAGGTTATTGGAGTGAAACATGGACATAGAATAGCAAAAACAGAAGTTAAATAAAAATTTCGGTTTTAATCTCGGCCGCAAATGAACAAACAACCCCATTTCAAGAGAATATCAAATTATTTGATCTTATTCTTATTCGAGGTAAAAGGATCAACCGTTAACATTTGTCAAATTTGAAATTTATTACATTTGAACCTCGGATTAGGAAGAAAATCATTTTTTAAGTTTCCAAAATTTTGAAAAGAGGTTAAATATGCACGAAAAAAGGCAAAACGACTCAAAATCAAATTTAAAATGCTCTGAAATAGGCGCTACCGCAGACACAATGCGCGTGGACACGTGTAAAGCATCCCAAAATTTCTGTCCCGAGCGCGTTTACGCATGAAAACGGGCACGGTCGCGCCCAGTGAACAGTAACCGAAAAATTAATTTTTTTTTTTTTTTGTATGAGCTCCTTTTCATAATAGACCTCCGAAAATGAAAAAATTAGAATTAGTTTGTTCTAACCATCATTGATATTTTTAATTTTTAAGTTTTAAAACAATTTTGGCAAAAATAGCAATTTTAGTGTTTTCAAACCATCAAGTTGTTTTAGTCCTCTATTGTCCATGATTTCTACTCTATTAAATCTCCAACATAATCAAGAATATAATAGCAAAGGATCGAGATAGGGTTTTGATAGAATCAAAGGTCCCAAATCAAGAAATTCCGATGAATTCCAACAATGCGATTTAATCGGTACAAGAATTAAAATTAGCCAATACAAGTTCCAATCCATAGCAACTATGCAAAAGAGGGAATAGCTATGATTCTTACCTTATAAGCCAATTCAAAACTTGCTAGTAGTGGTTCATACCTCAATCAAAACCTATAGAAATCAAAATTATAAGTTTTATACCATATTCTATACCTATATAGAAAACACCACACATAACACCTAAAATTCCTATCTTACCAAGTGAGCAACCTTCCTTTTCCCTCTCTTGAGTTAATTTTGAATTGAAATTGATGTTGAAAGGTTGAAACTCCTTAAAATAGAAGACAAAATGAAGAGAGTTGGTATAGTGCAAGTTTTTCTTCTTTCTTTCTCTCCTTTTCCTTTCTCTCTCTTTTCTCTCTTTTTTCCTCTCTTCTTGCACGAAAATTTGTAAAAATTTGTTGCTTTTCATATAGAAAAGATGTTGGGATTTAGTGGGTATTTTTAAAATTGATGCAAGGTGTCACTTGGTTGTGGTTTCTAGCTTATTAGTCCAATTATGCCATAAACTTGGTTGGAAATTAATTTTGACATATAATATCCAAATATCTTTGCCACTTGTGTGTGTATCCCTCTATATATTTATAAGTATATATATGTATATATTTTGGTTTTTTTGTTTGTAGTATATTATGGTGTATAACATATGGTATAACAAATTAAGTTTTGGACTAAATTCTTGGCTATAAATTGGAATAAAATCATTTATTGAACCAAAATATTGTGTATAATGATTTTTGGGTGTAAAATAAATCTCTTGGAAGAAATAAAATATTTGATTGGGAGAAAAATCTCAAATCGGTGAAAAATTGGGTACCGATTAGGATTTTCTCAAAAATGTTTTAAAACGTCTATCGATTGAAAATTGAGACTTCAAAAATCAAATTAAAGAAATATTTAACTAAGAATTTAATTAAATAAATTTTCTCACTTTAAAATTAAATTAGGGAAATTTTCGGGTTGTCACACGTATGGTGAGATCGTGACCTACATTACTGCGGAGCCTCTAGACTAGTTTTTTTTTGTGTATTTGGGTTGTATTTTCGAAAACTTAACCTTATGGCTAATGTGTAATAAGATGTAAATTATGGATGGATGTAAAATAGAGTTAGTAAGTTTTAAACTTAGTATTCTGTAAATGATGTAAATTATGGTGTGCTTGTAAGATAGGGTTAGTATCTTATGAGACTAGAATTTTGTACATGATGTAGGTTATGGATTAGTAAGTTTGATAAAGCTTATGTTTAGTACTGACGGTTGTTCTTACACGAGAAATGAATATAGTATGTCATTTGAACATTAAAACAAACTTTATGCAAATATTAAAACTAAGTTCCATTGAGAAATCAAGGAAAATTTTCGTAAAAAAATTTAATATAAATTTTATTGAAATAACCAAAAATGAGTTTTAATGGATTCTTTAAAATAAGTTTCATAAGAATGAATATATTTAAGGTGAATTGGATTTAAAATATTTGAGATAAGTTTTCCTTTTAATGTGTTCATGTTGATTTTAGTGTTTGGTAAATCTATGCCTATTATTGATTGTGAGTAACATTCCGGAAACTAGGGCGGAGGTGCATTGGGACCTCAGGGCGCTACAGGTAGTATCAGAGCCTAGGATAAGAAACCAATAAGGATTAGAAGTGTAATATTTTATCTTTTATTTTTGTTTAGCGTTTTATCTTTTAATTCTTTTCGATCATTCTTCGTAAGCTTAACTTTTACTAATTTCGATTATTTGCAATCATGATTAGGAATGGATAAGGGCAAAGAAAAGATTGTGGAAGCTTCCAACTCCGATTCTCCTTCGGAATCTAGCGATAACGATATTAATTGGCAGGAAGAATGCGGAAAGCAACATCAAGAAACAGAATTTTGGAAAAATGTATTTAGAGATGTGTATCATTTGCATATAGCATACATGGTCTGGGCAAAAAGGAAAAATGGTCAGGAAAATCGGACCAGGGCCAAAATAAGAAATATTTTCAGAATAAGAAACACAAGTTTGGGAGTTCAGCTTCCAACACAAATAAAGGAAAAGCTCCTACTGCTGTGGGAAAACCCAAGTGTGGGTTTTGTGGAGGTACTTCCCACACTAAGGATCAGTATTGGAAGAAGCAAGGAAAATATTTAATCTGTGGAAGCTCACAGCATACAATAAAAGACTGTCCCAAGAGCCGCTTCAAGCCAAGAGCTGGAGCAAAGAACCAACAACAAGGTTGTTCTGGATGCCCTCAAATCAAAGCACGGGCCTATGCGCTGACTGGAGAAGAGGGAGTTAACCTAAACCAAGTGGTCAAAGATACGGTGTTAATTCAGCAACTTATTTGTAAAGTTTTATTTGACCCTGGTGCAACAGACTCGTATATTTCAATTGAATGTGTAAAGAAACTGGGTCAAACTCCAGAACATATAAAAACTTCATACGAAGTTCACACTCCGGTCGGAGGGTATTACGAGACTTGTACTACATACCCTCACTGTTCTATAACAATAGATAATTAGGAGTTTGTGGCAGACCTTATTGAATTGCCAATCCAAGATTATAATCTTATTCTAGGAATGGATTAGCCTTATCGGCATCAGGCTGCTGTCGACTGTTATGCCAAAATAGTCAAATTGGGTAATGGAGTGGACATCTGTACCAACAGTACTCACAAAAATGGTGTTGTGACCACTATCTCCACAACGAGGGCCAGAAGGATTATCCGGAAGGGAAGACAAGGATTTCTGGCCTATTTAATAAATAAACCTCAGGATAAAATTGAATTAAAAGATATGAAAGTAGTAAATGAATTTCCAGAGGTATTTCCTGAGGAATTGAACCCATTGCCCCCGGATAGAGAAATTAAGTTCGTGATTGAGACTATCCCTGGGATAACACCATTCTCAAAATTCCTTTACAGAATGGCACCAGCAGAGTTAAAAGAACTAAAAGAACAATTACAAGAATTGCTGAATAAGGGTTTCATTCGACCGAGCTCTTCTCCCTGGGAGCTCCGGTTTTGTTTGTGAAGAAAAAATATGGTACCTTAAGGATGTGTATCGATTACCGAGAGTTGAATAAGGTAACCATAAAAACAAATATCCTCTCTCACACATTGATGAACTGTTTGATAATCTTCAAGGATCTGTGGTGTACTCCAAGTTGGATCTACAACAGAGGCATTACCAATTGAAGATACGAGAAGCAGATATTCCCAAGACTGTATTTAATTCCCGTTACGGACATTTTGAATTTCTGGTAATGCCATTTGGACTAACAAATGCCCCTGCTGCATTCATGGACCTAATGCATCGAGTATTTCGTCCCTACCTCGATTGCTTCGTAGTGATTTTCATTGATGATATTCTGGTTTATTCTAAATCAGAAAGGGAACATGAAGAACATTTGCGAATTGTCCTTCATACTCTCAAGGAGAACAAACTGTATACCAAATTCAGTAAGTGTGAATTTTGGTTGAAGAGAGTAACTTTTCTGGGTCATATCATATCTCAGGATGGATTTGAAGTGGATCCAGAAAACGTTAAGGCAGTTCTAAACTGGAAGTAACCAGAAACAGTTATTGAAGTGAGAAGTTTTTTGGGACTGGTAGGCTATTACAGAAAATTCATTCAGAATTTTTCTGGATTAGCCGACCTTCTCACTCAGCTAACAAAGAAGGAACAACGATTTATCTGGGATAAACAATGTGAGGAAAGTTTTTAGAAGCTGAAGAAAAGATTGACAACAGCTCCAATACTGACACTACCAGATAATTCGGGAGAATTCACCGTATATACCGATGCTTCCAATGAAGGATTGGGGTGTGTACTGATGCAAAATGGCAAGGTGATTGCGTATGCTTCAAGAAAATTGAAAACTCACAAGCAGAACTATCCTACCCATGATTTGGAGTTAGTAGCTGTTGTTTTTGCTCTGGCAAAGTGGCGACACTATCTGTACAGAGCCAAGATAGAAGTATACACCAATCACAAAAGTCTGAAATATATTTTCAGCCAGAAAAATCTAAATCTGAGGCAACGACGATGGACGGAATTTTTGGAGGATTATGATTTCACCATTGCTTATCATCCTGGCAAAGCAAATATGGTTGCGGATGCTCTGAGTTGAAAGAGTAAATTAACTAATATGAGCATCTATCCAGAAATATACAATGAAATTCTGAAAGCTCAGGAAAAGGATAGTTGGATACAAAATCTCAAAACAATGATGAGGCCTGAGTTCAGAATTGACGAAAAAGGATTATTACAGTTTAAAGACAGGGTATGTGTTCCTGCAGAGGCACAGGCACGGGAAAGAGTGCTATCTGCAGCACATCAAAGTAAGTATTCTATACACCCTGGTGGGACAAAAATTTACAAAGACATGAAAATGGATATAGTAAGGTACATTCAGAAGTGTCTAACCTGTCAACTTGTCAAAGTAGAACACCAAAGACCATCTGGAAAACTACAACCACTCTCGATTCCGAATGGGAAATGGGATCAAATCACGATGGACTTTGTAACAGGTTTACCTGTAGTCCGAGGTGGCTATGATAGTATTTGGGTTATTATTGACAGGCTTACCAAATCAACCCACTTTTTACCTGTTAAAACCCAACACAATATGGAACAACTTGCCGGGATTTATGTTAAGAAAATAGTACGTTTACATGGAATTCCACAGAGTATTGTCTCCGATAGAGATCCAAAATTTACGGCAAGATTATGGAGAAAATTACAAGAACATTTGGGGACGAAGTTACTCTTCAGTACTGCAGCCCATCCTCAGATAGACGGACAATCTGAAAGGGTTATTCAAACACTTGAAGATATGCTCAGAGCCTGTGTTTTGAATTTCCCTGGAAATTGGTATAAGCATTTACATTTAGTGGAATTTGCCTATAACAATAGCTATCAAGCTTCAATTCAGATGGCACCATACGAGACATTATATGGTCGGAAATGTAGATCCCCATTACACTGGGACCTACATGAATTCGGTAGAGCAGCAAGTGAGGGAGAAAACAGAACGTGACCTGACCTGATACAAGAAGCTATTGAGAAAATCCAAATTATAAAGAAGAACATAAAAACAGCGCAGGATCGCCAGAAGAGTTATGCTGATCGATGTTGGAAAGATCTGGAATTCAAGGTTGGAGATCAAGTGTTCTTAAAAATTTCACCACAAAAGGGGATCCGAAGATTAGGAAAAATTGGTAAACTTGCTCCGAGATATGCTGGACCCTTCGAGATTACTGAACGAGCGGGACCGGTCGCCTATCGATTAGAACTACCATCTAATCTCACCGGAATCCATAATTTCTTTCATGTATCCCAACTTCGGAAATACCACCCAGACCTCTCGCATATCATCAAGCACGTTGAAGTGCTAATCCAAAGTGATCTCACCTACATAGAACAACCTATTCGTATCTTAGATTCCCAAGTTTGACAACTTAGGAATCGACAGATACCCCAAGTTAACGTATTATGGCGGAATCAGAGGGTAGAAGAGGTGACTTGGAAACGTGAGGACGAGAAGCGGAAAAAATATCCGCACATCTTTGAATAAGGTATGAATCTGGAGACCAGATTCTCTTAAGGGGGGAGAGTGTAAAGACCCAAAAATTTTCTTAATTTAAATCTTAAAACCCTATTATTTAATCAGTAAAAATTTTAAAACTTTTTGAGAAAAATTTTAATCGGTAATGAATTTTTCGCCAATTTGAGATTTTCCTCACGAGTAGAAATGCTTCAATATCTTTAGAAAATTTATTTCCAACCAAAGAATTATTGAAACTACAATTTTTTCCCAAAGATGCCCATAACTATATATTTAAATCCCTAGTTTTAAAAATTATTCCATTATACGGCTATAAACTCTTAATAAGAGAAAAACTCGTCTTAAAAATTTTTCTTTCGACCAAAACTTACCAAAACCATACCATTAACTTCAAAAATTATATTTTAGCCCAAACGATTCTTGGATTTTCAATTTTACCCCAATGTTTCATAAATTTTAAGATATAGCGCCATTTCAAACGATTTTTATCGCTATTATCCAAAAGACTTCTAAACGGTGAAATTACTTTAATTTAGCAACAAAAAATATTATTTCAATCAAATGTGGACCAAATGTAATATTTTAACCCAAAACCAAGCCCATGGACCCAAGGAATTGAGCCCAATGTATTGTCATTTTTTTCAGCCCACAAACTAGCCCAATTTTAAATTTTGATTAAAAAAAAAAAAGAAAGGAAACAAGCTCAGCTGAACACACACACCAACACACAGTCAAAATGTGATATGAAATAAGGCCATGTGTTAAGCGTCTAGAACACTTAAATGAGCTCATTGCTTAGCTCATGTCCAACACTGTAACGCCCCGGGATCCAGGGACGGCCACCCCTGGGCCGGCAACGCCACCTGTGGGCAGGCGGACCTCTAGACAACTAACAGCAATGTAACGAAAATAACTAAATAACGCATCAACATATTTATACAACCCCAACAACGTCCAATGACCTTTATAAACCATGGTCTCAAGTCTACAAGCCACCAAAAAAATCAAAGCATAAGGTAACGTACAAATTTCTCAACCTAATACAAATCTAATGGCTACAAGCCATTACATCATATTTCAGGTAAACCATCGAACTAAACCAAAGAAGAAGAGCTTAAAAACGAACCTATAGAGCTCCAAATGCGTATTCACCTACATATGGTAATATATCTGAATAAGTCCACTGACTTAGTAAGAATCATAGCTATGGAATGGTAAAAAAAACAAAAGGATTCAATGGATTCGATGTAGAGTACAATCGAGGGTACTGAATGAAGTAAAAGTATTGAATGATGGGGATAATTCAATACTCAAACAGAAATGAGCAACTCGTACAAGAGTATAAAACAAATCATACTGTCGTACGAAGATCCAACAAAGGGATATTGAAGTAACAGGGCAATAGACAAAATAGGACATGCTAAACGATTATGATAATTTCAAAAGCAAACATCAACAAGAGTAAAGAGACAATAAGCTCAACAATGAAAATGAACATGCCAATGATTGCAATTATCTCACAAAAAATATAAACGAATGGCTCAGCAAAAGCATAAACGAGAGCTCAGCAAGAGCATAAACAATAGCTCGTCAATAGTATAAACAATAACTCGACAAGAGCACAAACAATAGCTCAGCAAGAGCATAAACGAGCTTACTCATAATTTGGTGGATTAGCGCAATCGTATGGCAAAAGCAGAACTATTATTTGGTGGATCTGTCACCCTTACAACTCCATAACAATATATAATCATTATCCCTCCATAGGGTCCCTCCCTCGAGTGGCCACTCGGAGGGATAACCCAGCCAACTATAGATACTGTCGACGTATCATGTGTCGTAGACTAGTCCCTGAAAAACCTAACTCTAGGCCTCCACAGGACTATCTAAACGATGGGGAAGCCATCCAGGGGATTCACTGTCAGCCCGATGCCGCCCAGCATCCCTCCTGATACTTCCCAGGGCCCAACAATCAATCGTTCAATCGGTTTCCAATCAATACAAACAATGTGAAGCTTCAACAATAATCAGAATTCAGACATGATCAATTAATCAAATTCAATTATAGATTCAGAACAATAGTCCGAAATAATAAGATGAAGCTTCATCACAAATTCGAATTCAATCAAATATTTCAAGTCGATTTTTGGACATAGTGGAATATACGTGTGGATTTAGGAGAGCGTATTGGAGTGAAATATGGACTTAGAATAGCAAAAAGAAGTCAATTTAAAGTTTTAGTTTTTTTCGGGCACGAATGAACGAACAATTTTATTTCAAGATAATATCGGATTTTTCAAACTTATTCTTATTTTGGGTAAAAGAATTAATCGTTAACAAACGTCAAATTTAAAATTTATTCGATACGAACATTGGATGAGAGAGAAAATCGTTTTGAAGTGTTAAAAATATTGAAAAGAGATAAAATATAGATTTAAAATAGTAAAAAGAGGTTAAAGATAAAAATTTTAATTCTGCCTCGGGTGCGTCCGCGGACAAAAACGGGCGCAGTCGCGTGTAAAACGGCCAAAATTTCTCTCCCAGCGCGTCCGCGCACGAAAACGGGCGCGACAGTAACTGTTATTTTTTTTTATTTTTTATTTTTACTCCTTGATATATCAGACCTCCAAAAATGCAAAATTTAATATTAGTTTGTTCTAGTCATCATTGAGATTTCTAATTTCTAAGTTTTGAAGAATTTTGGCAAAAATAACAATTTTGATATTCTTAAACTATCAAGTCTTTGAAGCCATCTTTTGTCCATAAATCCAATTCCAACATACCTCTAACATACATGAGGAAGCAATAGCATATGAAAAAGCCAACGATTCAACAAGAACAAATGTCCAAAGTAAGGGAAATTTCATACGATTCTATCAACGAAATTCATCAATAGAAATAAGAATTTCAAATCAAGGAAACCATTCCATAATAGGGAACCAAGGAAATGGAAAGTTATAATTCTTACCTCACTCCTCTAGTCACAACTCACAATAAGCTCGAAGCAAAATACCTAATCATTCAATATAAAAAATCTCTACGTTAATCATATCTCCAAAAATGGCAAACTCTATTCCAAGAATTTTATCTTAAATCTCCTAATCGTTTAACGGTGAAATTTATGTCTATGATTATCTTAAATCGATGACCTTTCTAATGGTAACTTCTAATCGACGATCCAATGGTCGGATCTTTACCTATACTTGTTTAAATTTCACCCTAGCTACTGTCCCCTGTTGCTCGGCAGACCTGACATGTTGTATTCCATCACCATTTTCGATTATCATTCTCCATATTTTTGAGTGATTCTTGATTCTATCATCATCTACACTCGATAAGGTTTCTAACGGTATATTACATGAGCCGATTAGATATAACTAAGTTAGGTTTCGAAGGTTTGAAAGTTGAAGGTGATGCTGGAGACATATATGGATCCGAGAATAAAGCTTTGTGTTTATGTGTTGAAATTCAATCTTAACTATCCAAAATTCAATATTTCCATCCCAAACCTAAACACTATTCTAGGTATATCATCAAAATTCCAAATCAACCAACACAATAGATTTCAAGAAATCATATATCAATGGTAGGGATTTCAACAAGGGTAGTGTCCAATTTCCTTCTAATACAAGGATTTCATACCGTCACATACTAAGAATTTACAATAAACATCTAGGATTGTAATCAAAGACTATACTAGCAACATGGAATCAAAGAAGAAGGGAAGCCATAATTCCTTACCTCTTAGCTATATCCAAAGGTGAGAGCAACTCCTTCAAATTTAATCAAATTTCCTATGAGAATTGAAAATCATGAGAAATTTATACCTTGTTTCATATAACCCTAATAAAAATCCTAATCAAAGTAGAAGACTTACCAAGTGTTTCAACCTTGTTTTCCCCTTTCAATTTTTCTTTCCCTTACAACTTGAGACTAATGAAAAATAGGATAAACTCCTTGTATAGTAGACAAAAATATATGAAGAAAATCAAGAGGGTGTTGGCCGATTTCTCTTTGATAAAAGTGGTGAGTAAGTTTTTCCTTTGCAAGACAACATTCTTTTGTAGGAAATATGATTGGGAGTTATATGTCATTTTTGGTTTTGATGAAAGGTGGCAATTGGTTGTGGTCTATAGGCTAAATAGCCTTATGTTAATTCACTTGGATGGAATTAATTCCATCATATACAAATAAAATATCTTGGTTTCACATATGTGAGTGTGACCGTGTATGCATATATATATATATACACACACATACATCTATTGATATTTTGCTCCAATTGTTGTGTATAATGTATTATGGTTGGTTTTAGCAATTGGGTTAAATTTTTGGGCTAAAATTATTTCTCAAGCTAAAATAATACATATGATAGTTTTTGGATATAAAAAAAATTTTTTTGGAAGTAATAAAATATTTTTAGTTAGGAAAAAATTCTCAAAACGGTAAAAAAATTGGTTACCAAGTAAAATTTTCTCAAGAACATTAGGAAAACGTAGATCGATTAAAAATCGATGATTTAAAATAATTAAATTAAGTGAATTTTCATTTAAAGTTTTAATTAGAATAATTCTCTCATTTCAAAATTTAATTAGGGAAATTTTCGGTTTGTTACAAACACCATCATAAGCTCCATTTAATCCTCTATTTTATACTATACTAAAATACATACATGTATATATCTTAGAATGTGTATCCATAAGAGGAAGAAGAGAGAAAAACAAAAAACCTCAGCCATTAACTAAGAAAAACGAGAAGAAAAAGAAAAAAAAAGAACCAAAACTTTCCACTTTCACTCAATTTCAAACCATAGAATCTAAAGGAAAATTATTTGGGGAACTCTCCTAACCTCAAATCTACAAGATTAGGTAAGTTTTGGTTGTGTTTAGTAAGTAAATTTGTTGAAAATCATGTTTAGTAAGTAACCCACTAGGTGATTAGTGGGTTAAGTGAAATAGCTACTTGAATCTTCAAACCAAACCACCATACAAGGTAAAAATCATAACACTTCTCCCTTGTATTCAATTTCCAGATCATAGTTCTATTTCTTTGATTCATAAATTGATGTTATTGCTATGAGAATATTTGTTTTGGCCACAAATTGATTATGTCTTGATGATATGAGTATTTGGCTATTCTCATGTGATCGATGCTATTGTTGTTGGAGCAAAATTTGATTAGAACTGAGAGAACCATGAACTTGACTTTAGGGTTATAAGGGTGATAATGGATCATCACTTAGATTTAGTGGTTAAGTGAATTCCCAAAATAAATGAAGTATTAAAAACTTGGACTGTTCAAGGGTAGAAAAGGCAGAACACTCACCTCACTTTGAAAAATTGAAAACACTACTTTTACTACTTGAAAAATTTCATGTAAGGTGCCATTAGAAACCTATTCAAGTCTAGATGATGATAGAACCAAGAATCACCCGAAAACACAGCGAGAAATGGTAGCAAAATGCGTTTGAATGAAACCTGCTATTTCAGCTGGGACAGGGGAGGTCTTTGTTCTAATCTTAAGTTCAAAAATTCATAGCTAGACATCCACATGCCTAAAAATTCCACAAAATACACCATTTGAAACCTTATTGAGTATAGTTATCACTAGAATCAAGAATCACCCAAATCCATGAAATAAAAAGCCAAAACCACCATTTAATCCAAACATGTCAGTTTTCCCAGGTAGCAGGGGATGCACTGGAACTAGTCCTAACCCTTCTCCTAACTTCAACTCATCGGAAACTACTCATTTCTTCACCAAATTGAATCCAAAAATGTATATTGGAAACCTTGTTAAGTGCAGATAACAATAGGCTCAAGAAATTTTAAAATCTATGAAGGAATCAACCCAGAATATTTTGTGAACCCAAACCTGTCCAATTGATTTGAGGACTCAGCAGATTCTTGTATCAAATTTAAAAATTTATAACTAGAGTTTTACTTGTCGGATTTTCAATATAAAATCACCTTTGAAAAGATTGTCGAGTCTAGATAGTTGTAGAACTAAATTACCAATTTTAACTCATCAAAATGTATTTTTAAGATGGTTTGGAAAATTATTGCCGCCCAAAATTTGCTTAAAACATGAAATGTTTGGTGATTTTCTTAAAACCATATTAAAAAATCGTCCCCTAAACCCCTTAAATCTAATATGATGATCCAATTAGAATTTTTATACCCACATCCGCATTCCTTGACTTCCGTATCTCTATTATTTAAATTCAACGTTGATTATTGATTTTTTTTCTTATGCTCCACGAGTGAAAAAAACCTTAATGCATGAGTGTTGGGCCCGAGAACCTCAAGGGGGATTTGGTTGGGCGTTTCGGCATGTCGACCTAACCCTTGAGACTTCTCTAACATTGAGGTAGCTAGGAGGGAACTTAGAGGTAGGTTTCCGAATAGTTATGCTCGGCACGCAGTCGACCGTGCCTATTCTTTAGTGGCTTATCTCGGGCGGCCACCCGAGAGACAAAATGGAGGAATAAGGTTGAGAATGTTTGAAGATATAAGGGTGACAAATCTGCCAAACACTAGTTCAGCCTAAATGATTTTTGGCAATCATGATATGGTTTGATTCTTCGAGCTCACAATTGCATTAAATTATTCACTTTGATATGAATGTCATTCTTTAACTTGATATCTTTTATTGATTCAGTAAGCCCTATTCCTTGACCTCCCGTTATTATTTTTACTAAGTCTCTTAGCTTACTTTAAATCTCTTTAAAATTTGTAGATGAATAGTTCGGAATTAAGGTTGTGTTTTCCTATTTTATTCGTTGTGGATGGCCACGAGAGATGCCGTAGTATTGAATTCTCCGTCCACGTCCACTTCGTCGTATCGAGGGCTTCAGGAGGGTGGTTTTTTTTACGAGCACCTACACGTATGGCGAGGTCGTGACCTACATTACTGCGGAGCCTCTAGACTAGTTTTTGTTTGTATTTGGGTTGTATTTTCGAAAACTTAACCTTATGGGTAATGTGTAGTAAGATGTAAATTATGGATGGATGTAAAATAGAGTTAGTAAGTTTTAAACTTAGTATTCTGTAAATGATGTAAATTATGGTGTGCTTGTAAGATAGGGTTAGTATCTTATGAAACTAGAATTTTGTACATAATGTAAGTTATGGCTTAGTAAGTTTTATGAAGCTTATGTTTAGTACTAACGGTTGTTCTTACTTGAGAAATGAATATAGTATGTCATTTGAATATTAAAACAAACTTTATACAAATATTAAAACTAAGTTCCATTGAGAAATCAAGGAAAATTTTCGTGAAAAAATTTAATATAAATTTTATTGAAATAAACAAAAATGAGTTTTAATGGATTCTTTAAAATAAGTTTCATAAGAATGAATATATTTAAGGTGAATTGGGTTTAAAATATTTGAGATAAGTTTTCCTTTTAATGTGTTCATGTTGATTTTAGTGTTTGGTAAATCTATGCCTATTATTGATTGTGAGTAACGTCCCGGAAACTAGGGCGGAGGTGTATTGGGACCCCGGGGCACTACATGAGATATCATGATCCTTACCTTTCTTAGCTTATCAACTTGAGATTTCAAAGATTTTCTTCAAGATCTCCCTAAGATCCTAATACCAAAGAGGAAATTTTTTAAGCTTCACTTGAATAAATAATTCAACCATTAAAATCTAAACCAAATCTTACCAAACCTGCAAATATGAAGAGAGGATGGAGTTCCCAACAAATTCTCTTTTGATTGTTTGCTGAAATTAAGAAGAAATTTGAAGGAAAAATAGAAGAGAATGAAGAGACACACATACAGAAACTGTTCGACAGCAGTGGAGAGAAGAAGTGGCTGAAGTTTTTCTTTGTTTTCTTCCTCTTTTTCTTATGTATATACACTTGTAGAATACATACATAACTGTATAATACAAGGGACAATACTTGGCCATTTAATGCAAGAAATGATGGTGTTGGAAAAATGACTTATGCAATGAGGTAATAGAGGTTCTAGAGCTTTAATTTTTGCACATGCACCTATCACAAATTTTATCACATAGTGGAGGTGTGTGTATGTGTGTTCGATGGCTGACCCTTTCAGATTTTCTTTTTTTTTTTCAAGCAAAATTTAAAAATGGGCTTGGACTTGGAACTTAAAAATTGGATAAATGATTGGGCTCAATTTCTTGACTAAATGTGCATGTTTTTGAGTTGAAATAATATGTTTGGGCCACATTTGATTGAAATAATATTTTTGGGTGCTAAATCGAAATAATTTTGCCGCTTTAAAGTTTTTCGGACAATAGCGATTAAAAGCGTTTAAAACGATACTAAGTTTTAAAATTTTAAAACTTAGGGTTTAAATTGAAATTTCAAAAATCTTTTGGGCCTAAGATATTATCTTGAAGTTAATAACGTGTTCCCAATAAGGTTTAGGCCGAAAGAAATTTTTAAAACAAATTTTTTTTTGCCGGGAAATTCTAACCGTTATTGAAGTTTTAAACTTAAGGGTAAAAAAAAAACATATGCTTATAGAAGTCTTTGTAGAAAAATAATAATTTTTAAATATAATATGAATTCTTGGAAAATGATAAAATATTTTTAATTATGAGAAAATCTCAAATCAGCAAAAAATCGATTACCGATTAAAGTTTCTCTCAAAAATATTTTAAAACATTTATTGATCAAACACGAGGGTTTTAAAAATCAAATTAGGGAATTTTTGGGGTCTCACAACCTTCTTGCTCGAAGAAGTAGCATGTCATTGGTGGCGGGTGGTAAGCGTCGATGGAAGCGAGAAGAGATTGAGAGTACTTGGAAAGAATTTTGGAGTGAATTCTTGAGAAAATATATTCCTCAGCCGGTAAAGGATTGGAGAGAGAGGGAGTTCATGAAGTTAATTCAAGGAACTCTTTCCGTAGCAATACGCTCCACATGTGTTGGATGATGAACAGCGACGTAAGAAAAGGTTTATAGAAGGTTTAAGACTAGATTTGAGGCGAGCCTTAGCCACTGGTCGACCTTTAGATTATGACAGGGCCGTGGAATTTGCGATGGAACTAGAGGATGAATTCCAAGAGCTCCGAAATATAAATGAAAAATGAAAAGGAGATAGATCGGAAAGGTCTGACCAGGACACGGGCAATAAAGGTGTAACAACCCGAAAATTTTCCTAAAATAAATTTTAAGAGTGGGAAAATGTCCCTAATTAAATTTTGAACCCTTAGTTTTAATCAATAAATGTTTTAAAATATTTTTGAGAAAAATTCTAATCGGTAACCGATTTTTTGTCAGTTTGAGATTTTTCTCACAACCAAAATTTTCAAAAATTTATCTTACGCCCAAAAATTTATGTATATGTTATTTTGATCCAAAAATACTCATAATTATATTTTCAAACCCTTAGTTTCAAAAAATTCAAAACCTAGAGCCGTTTAAAATAATTTTATCGCTATTATCCGAAAAACTTTAAAACGGCAAAATTATTTCGATTTAGTACTCAAAAATATTATGTCAATCAAATATGGCCCAAACACATTATTTTTTAGCCAAAATTATGTCCATTTGGCCCAAGAAATTTATCCCAAAGAATGGTTAAATTTCCAAGTCCCAGTCCAAACTCATTTCTAATTTTTGGATTAAGAAAAAAAAAAAGAAAAATGAAATCTGTAAAAGGGGCAGCCGTCCCTCACCCACCATACTTACACAAGAATGGAGACAAACTCCATTACCTAGGCCATGAGGTAAGTCCCAACACATGGTGACTCATTGGTTCATAGTCATCTAACAACATCATTATTAATTTCAATATATTTGCCAAATAACCAT
>JACFYI010003854.1:17883-35112 GCA_014898755.1 Handroanthus guayacan
GAGGATAATCTTGCTTGTGATAGTGAGGATGACTTAGATAGTGGAGTGGAATCTGAGGGAGAGCCAAGTAATCCATCTGCTCTTATTTTCAACCATAGAAAACCATTTAGTCCTAGGTTTGAATTGGGGATAAAGTTTAGAGATAAAAAAGAGTTTAGGAAAGCTGTCCATGCTGAGGCAATACAGAGTGTGAGAAGCATCAAAATTAAGAAAAATGATAAGGTGAGAGTTTATGCAAAATGTGAGGATGAGGATTGTCCTTGGAAGATATATGCTTATAGGATGAATGATGAGAATACATTCCAGATTCAAACATATAACCCTAACCACACCTGTAAGCCATTGTTTGAGGTTAGGAATGTGAGCTCCAGTTATCTTGCAGAGAGATACATGAACAAACTTAGAACAGAACCTAAGAGGAATACAGAGGGATTTAGACTTGAGTTAGTTTCTGAAGTTAGGTTGAGTGTTTCATGGCATCGGCTTATAGAGCCAAACAAAAAGCATTGCAAATGATTGAAGGTGATCCAGCTCTGCAGTATAGTAAATTGTAGGACTATACTGTAGAGTTAAGAAGAAGCAACTGAGGATCAACTATAATATTAGGGATGGAGGAAGGTACTTTCACTCATTTTTATTGTTGTTTTAATGCACTGAGATCTGGGTTCTTGGATAGGTGTTGGCCAATTTTAGGGATTAATGGGTGCCACTTAAGTAGACCTCACAAAGGTGTGCTTTTGACAGCTGTTGGGATTGATCCCAACAATAAACCTTTCCCAGTGGCATATGCAGTTGTATCTAGAAGGCAGGGGATACTTGGCAATGGTTTTTGTCATTGTTGAAGCAAGATTTGAATATAGTAAGGCCACAACAATTTCCATGGTTGTCGGATAAACAAAAGGGCCTTATGCAAGCACTTGATGAGGTGTTCCCTGAGTCTGAACACAGATTTTGTGTCAGAAATTTATGGAAAAATTTCTATCATGCTGGATTCAAGGGATTGGATTACAAATGTTTGTTTTAGAGGGCAGCCAACAGTACCACAGTTGGCCAATTTAAGCAAGCCATGAAAGCAATGGCTGATCTTGATCCTACTATAGCTGAGTGGTTTAATGACAAACCACCATCACAATGGAGTAAGTCACACTTCTCTCCAATCTCTAAGTGTGATATGGTACTCAATAATTTCTGTGAATCATTCAACTCTGCCATATGAGCTGCAAGAGACAAGCCAATCTTAACCATGCTTGAGTGGATAAGAAAGTATTTGATGACTAGACTTCAAAAGAACAGAGATAAAGCTGCAAACTGAAAAAGAGAATTTTGTCCTACCATTGTGGAAATGATGAATGACACTATTGAGAAGCTTGGAGACTGCATTCCTAGGAAATCCGATGATAAACATTACCAAATCACTCACATCTATGGGAGCCACTTTGTTGTTGATTTGGAAAGTTGGAGCTGCAGTTGTAAGGAGTGGGAGCTCATTGGACTTCCATGTCTGCATGCATGTTCAGCACTTTGTGACCAAAGATTTGATCCTTTTCATTTCATTCTTCCTTGTTATTCAGTTGATTGCTACAAAAGGGTATATGACAATGCAATCATGGGCATAAATGGACAAGATCTATGGGGTAAGACAATCTATATCCCTCCTTTGCCTCCTAACTTTGGGAAGAAAAAAGAGAGGCTAAGCAAGGCAAGAAGGAGAGACTTTGATGAGCCTGCAAGCAAAGGAAAAAAGAGAGGTGGAGCCAAGCCAAGTGATATAGCCACTACTCAGAAAATGAAGAGAAGACAAGTTAGTTTAAAGTGCAGCCATTGCAAGTCAAGTGGGCACAATGTGAAAACTTGTCCTTTGAAGAGTATCTCAAGTAAGAACCAAACACAATATGATGACATTACAAATCTCACTCTTGATAATCTTGATTGGGATGATATAACTGGTACTTAGTCATCACAAACTGCAAGGAGTAAGCTTAAGCTGTATCATTGTTATCAAATATGTCCTTATTTTAAATTTGTACCCTTTATATTGAAAATTAACAATCCTATCACTTGACAGGTTACTAGAGCAAGAACAAGGACTGTGAGCAATCGTGGGCAAGTCACACACAACCAGACTGGGTAAGAAGAAGATAATAATGTAAATCTTTCAATTTTCAATTCAATTATTTTTTTTAGTTCCAAACCTAATGAGTTATATAACATCTTCCCTTCACATAGGTGGTGAAAAATAATTCAAGGATTAAACAAAATAGAAGATCAAGCAGAGATATAATGAAAAATATAGTGAAGAAGATACATGGACTATCTATGTACCAGCAGCACCAAATGTCACAAAGTGACAGCACTCATGCATCAAGTGGTGGGACAAAGAAGTTTGTGAAAATTAACAACTTAAATGAAGCAATGGACAGGGTCAGTGGGAAGACAACTGTTGGGAAGGGAAAGAAAGCATGCTGAAATACCACTCCAGCTTTATGAGAATGAAAAATTTCTAACTTGGCCTGTTTTGTATCTATTAGTTTGACAATGTTTGATTGGCCACTTTTGAGATGCCACATTTGGCATTATTAAGATATGTTCTTTTGGATATGCCACATTTGAAACATTACTCAAGTTTGTTTTTGGCTTTAGATGGCATTATTTTGGAAGTTATGAATATTCCTGGAATTGTGAATTCTTTTTTATTCATGTATCAATATGTTCAGCACAATGTTGATATACTTGAATGAAGTTAGTTTTTGGCTGTTGGATATGAATGATGGCATTATTTTGGTCCTAGTGAAGATTTCTGGAGTTATATTCTTCTTGGTAGTAAATGAGAATTGCATTATACCATGAAGTGCTTTTTGCATTCAATCATGATCTGCTTTTGGAATTCAGAATAGGGGAATCCACATTTCATCCGCATTTTGCATTTGTATTTGTTTGGTTTTTTTGTTTTCTTTTTATTTTTTTCTGCACTTGAACTTGGGAACCGATTTTTGGGAATTGAATTCAAGTTTTTGTTCAGTTGCATACCAAGTAAAAGAACAGACAGAGGAGAAGATATCAATGTAAAAGACTATGGACAACACTTCATAAGGAAAAATTCCAATTATGAATAGCATCATCACTTGTCCACAAAATATAGCACAACAACATTTTAACTTGCAATCAATTCAAATCTAAAATGTTTAAGAAAATACAAACCAGAGCCAAGTCATAAACAAAAAACAAAATAAAGACATGAACTGCACAAACATCTTCCACTTCTTCAACTCTCGGTTTCCTTCTCTAATCGTTTATTTTGCAAACTAGACCTGGTATGATACTTTTGGATCTTGTACACATCCGTGGATCAACCCATTTGAAAAATCCACATCCATTATTCTGGAAAACAAAATAAATAAATAAATAAATAAATAAAGATAATACCTCTACTAAAATTTTAAAAAGAAATGAAATGCATGAAATAGTTTACACTATGACTTACTGCACAGGAAAGGAACCTTCTTCCAGGGTTTAGATTAGTCCAGGATGTTTTCACCATACATCTCTTCCTACACCAACATTCAGATAACGTCACATGGCTTGCGTAACTTTGACAAGAAGATTGCATTTCGAAGGTGTCACAGTGGTAGAGAGGTTCACAGCTACAGAGTTGCAGAGTTGAAGGAGTGGTTTTTGAAAGTGGGTGAAGTGGTCTGTGAAGGAGGTGAAGGAAGTAAGGGAAAATAGCCAAATAGAGTTCTCCCCTTTTTAAGTAGTAATATCAAATGATTTTCCCTCCAATTTCATCCCATATGGCAGCTGAGTAAATGACAATTAAATCTATATGGCAATTGGGTCCAGCTGGCAAAAAAACCCCCAAAATCGTAGCCCAATTGTGCAAAAATGAGTCCAAAGCACGCAAATTGGGCCTAATGGACCTAAAATGATAGGGCTTTCGAAAATCATGGACTAAAATTGAAATCTGAATTTCAAATGGACCAAAAAGCGGAATATGGAAAGTTACGGGACCAAAATTGCATTTTTCCCCGATATATGCTATTCGACAACCTCAATTTTGAACTGACAACCTCTGCCATGAATATAACAGGATTTGTATCCTAAAACTTCAACACATATTTGCTCCTCATCCACTAGATTTTCACTGCTTGTCTATCTTTGAAAAGTTCCACCATGTTTCTCCATGGTACAAAAGGAGTATGACATGAACATATTTCCAGAATACGGATTTGCAAAGGTATGATATGAAATTCAGCACAATAATAACAAATAATAACTTTGTTCAAAATTTAGATATGCCTTACATAATTCTCTTTTGCGACTTCACCAGCCCAACACTCTTCCTTATGCCCTTCCTCATATCCTTCCCCACGTTTACATTGAGTTAATTTATACAATTCAATTGGACCCACAACATCCATTTCTTCTCTTCCTATAAAAGTCAAATCAAATAACTACCATAGTTTCTTTTTTCCTATTTTGTTGTTTAGCACTTATATGTATTTATGTATTTGCCTTTTCCCAGTAAATTTGTGCAAAGGATTTTGTACCAGCTCAAGTGTCTAGAGCTCGATTTACCATGTTACGCCTACTTATTCTCTGCATCAAACAAATTAATCTTTATGAAGAAACAAAAAATGCTTGTTGTTCTTATAAAAAGAATATTTCTTGGAATCATTGTCAAATATTTTCTTTATTTTTGGCATATCGTGAGTCGAAATGTTTGATATTCGTCTGATGCAAAGTAATTGCTGAGATATTCCTAATCTTCGGGACTTACATGTTTTGGAACGACACCTTGTAGGAAATAGTTCTTATAAACCTTATGGTGGAAAGTCCTACATTTTGTGTTCAAGAAAAGATAACTCGACCACAACGAACATTTTCTCCAAAGTTGAAAGATCGCTACACGTCATTAAATGTTTATAAATAAATTAAACATCAAGAATAAGAATCCATAAATAAATTAAACAAATAAAAAAAAGCGCTTTGAAATCTCTTAACAAACTTAGCTTTTTAACTTGATCAATTTTGGCCCAATTCGTTACTTGAAATCTTCTCATTAGATAAGATTCAGTGATGGATGCTAACTATTCACGCTTACAATTCTACTAATCTCTTTAGGTATGTCAATTTTAAGCTTTTTATAGATAGTGGCACATTATAAGTTCTTCCTCGTTTCCTCATTTGCACTACAAGGAATAGTGCCATTAGCATTTGAACATTAATGTATAAGTTGTTAACCAAGGTATCAATTTGTCCAAATCCACATGAATCATAACACATTTTATGTATCCGACTTAGGACCATTACTGTTAGTGTCCAAGGTCTCTACTTCAAGATTGTATTTTGTAACGCTATGTGAATCTAGATGGACAATACCACTTCCAATAGTAGATAATGCCTCAGTTTGTCCTGTAGCAATATGTTTTCCAGGCCCTCCTATATGTAATTAGCAGAAATGTGTAAGAAAATTTACACTAGATCATAGCCACAAACCAAATGAAAACCATATTAATATGCAGACAAAATTAAATTTAAAATAGACAAAGGAGTTGGCTGGTAGCAATACATGATCGTGATGTCCAAAACCTTGAACTTTGACAAATTGATCTCAAACCATATGATCATCGAATGACAAAGTAAAGATGGTTTAAAATTTAGCCTTGAAAAAAATTTGTTCCTTCAGATTCTTCATCTTGGTATAGCTCTCCAAGGTCATTTGGTTCCTTATTTTGTTTAGGAACATCATAAGATCCACGAGAATGTGCCAATTTCTACCAAGTTTAGGAACATCATAAGATCCAAGGTCATTTGGTTCCATCTTGGTATCTTCTCCATAATGTGCCAATTTCTACCAAGTTTTGGATCTTAGACATGAGAAACTTGCCTTACTTGATATGCCAAAATAAATGGTTGATCCCCATACCAAGTTCTAGATACGATCATAGTAGTTATATTGGAATCTCTATCCTTTAGAATTCCTGATCGATCATTGACGTTCCACCAATCACATTTGAAGATCACACATTATTACCCCTTTGTAAACGATCAACCTCGATAATGTTTGTAATGACACCATAGAAATTTACTGTTTTCTTATTATGCTCTCTTTCCACAACGGCTCCACTATTTAGGTTTTTTTTATTCCTCTTGTGACTTATGGTATGAAATCTAAAGCCATTGTTATTGCAACCAATATAACATTTCAACTCGAGTGTCGGAACCATTAGCTAAAGATATTAACTCATCATTGGAAAGTCCTTTTGTGGCAACTGTTTGTGAAAACATATTTACACATTTCCTAACCCATATTGGAAAATGAATATCACGGCATTCATCTACATTTTGTCCACTTTTAGACTTAAGTTGAGCGATGTGTTCACTATAGAAAAATCTTATTTGTATCATCATTATTCATAAAATTATAAAATTACCTCTTAACACAAGAAAAGACCTACTTATCATCTTTATTTTTCAATCTCTTAGCAATTCTTCACAATTTTTTAGTATGACAATTCACACCTATTTATTTTTCAATCTCTTCACAATTTTTCATCACAAAAAGATGACTTTGTTTCTGATTAGAATCCTTTGATTTTTAATATGTTGGTCCCCCAAATGAACACCGTTTGCAAGAAAATACAGAAAAGTTACTCGATTGTTTACCAATATCATAATTTCTTTCCAATTGATTGAATCTTTTCTCCACCTCCTGTAAATATATAGAGCCAAAAGTCAAGCATTCATTGTCTATGTATAGCTTCACAATAAAAGCTTTTGGTCTAGCCTTAGTGCTAACGTATCTTTTGAACACGCCTAATTTCCTGTAACAAACATTGAGAAATTGCTTAATGATTAAGAGAAAATTGTATATAGTGAAATTAAATCATTAAAGAGTTGAAACATAAAATCAAAAGTTTAGGCGTACCCTTCAAAGAGAAACATCCATTGATACTGAACTGATCTAGCAATCTTGGCTTCACTAGCTAAGTGAATCGCAAGATGTATCAACACATAAAAAATTATGGACAGAGATATTCATTCGAGTTTGCACAAAGTTAGCACCATGTGTTTTTCCATTCTATCAAATACGTCCAAATATAATATTTTTCAACATAGCTTTCTGAAAAAATCATCAATTTGTGGCAATACTATGTACACATCCTTGTGCAGATAACCATGAGTTGCAAGCAGAAACAAGCATTGTAAGAGAACATGACAATCACGACTTTTAAGTTCAGAGATAACAAACTTTTTTTCTTTCACACACCTTGAGATGTTTGAGGCAAATCCATCTAGAAACTTGATAGAGCTCAAAAGTTCACAAAATATCTTCCTCTTGTCATGTGATAAAGTATAAGAAGCTCGTAGCATATATATCTTTACATTCGCCTTGGAAATGCAAATTTGGCTTAGAATCCCGTCAAAATCTACATATGCCATCTTATAGTCTTTAGTTTTCTAGATATGTTCATTAATGTGTCAATCACAATTATCACAAACATTTTTTTCTCTTTATGCATGGCATCCAAGTTGTGTCGTACCTTAAGAGCTTTCCAATATGGTAATTCAAAGAAAATGCTCCGCTTCTTCTAGTTTAACTTTGATTCTAACTTCATTTTCCTTTTACCCATCTTTCTCTTTTTGCCCTTTTTCTTGCTTCTAATTGCATTCAAATCCTTCCCAAATTGTACTTGTTCAATCATACTCAATTACTCAAAAGTTTATACTCTAGATAGTAATTCAGTTGCACTTCTATTATTCTTCTTGTCATCATTGTGCTTTCATAGTATCTCGCCATTTGTGATTACTAGATAAAAATCGATGATGTATCATATAGTGACATTTTTGGCCGTTTGACAAATGTTCACATGTAGTCTCGCTCATGCAAATGGGACAAGCATAGTAGCCCAATGTGATCTACCTAGACAGATAGCTAAATGTAGGTAAGTCACTCATAGTCCATATCAACGCAGCACATACCACAAATTTTTGTTCCTTTTATGCATCATAAGTCTCAATATTAGTTGCTCGCAATTATTTCAATTCAGCGATAAGTAGTTGCAAGTAAACATCAATATCATTTAGGACCCTTAGGTCCTGGAATGAGCATAGAAAGCATTAAATCTTTCATACACATTAAAGGTGGGATATTACAAGGTACAAGCATTACAGGCCAAATGCTGCCAAAAGGATTAAATCCATCAAATGTTAACCCCAACCTAACATTGCGAGGATCGTTAGCAAACAATAGATGGTTCTTTTCAAAAACTCTAAGCTACAAAATTAGCAAGATATCTTAAAGCATTCCCTGCAAGCACTATCTTCTTTTTATGCCATCTCATATTTTTATGAAGATTCTTGTTTGCAAACAACCTTTATGGTCTAGTTTTCAAGGGAAAGTAATGTAATACCTTTAGAAATATTTGTTTAGACCCTTCATTTTTTCATCTACATGTTGTACATTTCGGACAAATTTCAAAATTTTCAAATTCTTTCCCAATCATTTGGACAAGAATGATCTTTTTATAACAGAAACCTAAGTTATGCATCAATTTTTTTAACTCATAGTATCACTTAGGAAGGTCCACATTCACACCTTGAAAGGCATCTTTCAAGAGCGCAAAGAACATATCAAAAGACCCGTTGGTCCAATCGCTTATAGCCTTTATATGCAACAGTTTTACAAGAAAAGACGATTTTGAATGTGACTCACAACCTTCACACAATTTTCTTGTGAGTCATTTAACAATTTCAGGAAAGCATGTGTTATCTAAGGGGAAATGGGTTGCCTGGATGTGTTAAGAGTTTCTTCTATATGTGAATTCACTCCTAAGTAGGCATTTGATATATCATTTAATATGCCGCATATCTCATCAGTACTAGTTCATCATCTGAATTATCTTCTTTGACATTTTCTTCAATGTTCCCCTCATTATTTGAGTTATCCTCATGAGCTCTCCTATGACACACCCACCTAATATAACTTCTTTTAACAAGTGATATCTAACAACTTCTTGAGTTTGATCATAAAAACTTGTTATATTCATAACAAAGACAAGGGATTTTCTCATGTGGTTCATTTGTGGAACAAGCAAATCCAATGAACTCCTCCACTCCTTTAGCAAAACAAGGATTTTATATATTTAACTACATCCAACTTTTATCCATCATGGTTTTTTGAAACTAAGAAGTGAGGCTCGAGTAATAGGAGATAAAACCAAATATTCAATTAGTAGAAAGATTAATAAGCAGCAACACCAATTATCATGCTTGCATGATAAGCATTGGAAAATGAAGATATGAGTAGATAAAGACCTCCAAGTGGCCTTTTATAGCTAGCACTCCTCAACCTATAAGAAAGCAAAATGAGCATTTCTCAAAGCTAATGACCCTATGTATTAAACAAACTATTAGGAAACAAAAACAATTTTGCATGTATAGGTATTTCTATAATATCATATCAACTGGCTCATTAAATTGTCATTTGTGTATTATAGATACAATGGAATTTTAAAAAGCTTAATCCAATCCCTATCATTTGAATTATTAGTAAAACCGACTTTCATTCTGGGATCATTGTGATGTGTTCCAACATGTTGGAATAAATTTTAGGGTGATAGGCCCAAAAAAAATGAGGCCACCATTTCTAAAGTTTCAAATTAAAATACAAGCAAAGATCAACTCTTTCAATTTTCATATTGAACTCTATAAGAATGGATTAGTATGTTGTCTAGAATTACATAATTCAAGATTATCTTGTTATTTTTATGAAAAACGTTAATCAAATATTAAGTTATGTTGTATGATCAAGATCAATGATCAATTTATGAGCGGTGCCTATATAAAATAATACATTACTTGAATGTAAAAGTCATCTTTGCATCATGTGTTCTCTTCCACATTAAAAGGTATCAATTTGAAGTCAATGATATCAAATTGCAACCATTTTTTTGGGGAAATAGGAAACTAAAAATTTTCCCTATATTAACTGGTTTAATGTGTATTCTACTGCTTATTGAAGGTATTGATCAGTTGGTATCAATTAAAATAGTCACTTTTTGAGGACTGGCTACCACATATCTAATTATTCTCTGAAGATATTGAAATTGATACTTCTTGTAAAGTCAATCAAATTGTACCTTCATAGAATAAGACGATCTTGATAAGGACATAACAAACATATGATATATATGTAGATTGATTTTATCTCACAATAGATTTTAGACATAAAAGTAACAACATGATAAATCATTTCAAGAACAGAAACAATATACTTAACTATTATTGCTCCTATTAAGAGAAAACTACATTAAATCACCTGAACTATGGGCGTTTTTGCACTTTGTAACCTAATAAAAAAAAATTACATTTTGCCATCTCAACTTTGCAAAATCTACTTTGCAACCTCATTACATTTTTTGGGGAATATTCCACCAAAATATTCGCACATTGGATACGTGTCTGAATATTAAGATAGAAAAAGTCTCACTTTACCACCTGAACTTTGCGAAATTTTGCACAATACCACCTACTGATGGAATATGTCTACCGAAAAATAGATTGGGTTGCAAAGTGAAAAATTTTGCAAAGTTGAGATGGTAAAGTGTAATAATTTTTTTATTAGGTTGCAAAATGCAAAAACGCTCGTAGTTTGGATGGCTTAATATACTTTTCTCCTCCTATTAACTATAGACCTACATATATAATTCTGGAGCTTTTAATTATGTATCCTGATGTTGCCCTAGAAAGCACAAGTATACAAAATAAATCCTAGTAGTGTTGTTAATTGGACATGTTAGCTGATTTATACTAAGGTGATCTTATTTTTTATCACTCTTTATAATATACCAATCATTGCTATCAAGAAACATGTAAATAAACATCATGTAAGTGAATAATAATATCATGGTGTGTAAGCAGTAATAGAAAAGGCACAAGTTAAATTACTAGAAAAATGAAAAGTATATCAAGATCAATGCAAAGTTCTCGAACTAAGGCAGTAAATGGTGAAAAAGAAGAATTCATCCATACTAAAGATAAGCATTTAAATTAAAGAACTTTTTCCAAACTCTTGTCTTCTATTCAAAACTTTATGCACATCTAGATTTAAATGTTTCCTACAACCTTGATTATAAAAGAATATAATCATATATTTTTTGAGATAGGAGTATTTTAGAAATACCTACTTCAGGTTGCAGAAGCCTTCATAAGCAACCAACACAGAATCCAAAGCCTTCACTAGCAAAAGAAGAATTAATATGTCTTCTCCACGCAAAATAAAAAAAGATTCAATTAGAAACTAATAATGAACTTAGATTCTATTAGTCCAACAACTTGGATATTTTGAGAGAGTCAATTTATGGTTGATATAGACTAACATTTTAACACAAGAAAAAATAAAGACACCTCGAATTCTACCATATTTTATGAAGTCAAACCACTGTAAAATGAAAAGTTTTAACCTAGTATGTGTTGTGCTCCAACAGGCTAACAACGAAATAGAGACAATAGAAATGACATTGTAAGTGCACACATTTCACTAAGTGTGACAATGTGTTTTGAACATCAAGATCATGTATTGCTAATAAGTTAAAGTCATCTAAATTAGCCACTTACTTAGCCACTTTGTTAAGGTTTGTCTATCTTATAATCTAACACTTCCTCACTAGATCATCACTTTGGGTATGTAGTGCATTGAATTTTAATATTATTGCTCATAATAGAAAACATCACACTAACAAGACATTAAAATTATAAGAAGGTATCACAAAGCAATATTCACAAAAATCATTTCTAGACCAAAAAAATAATATTAGCTAAATAATGTGAAAAATCATTACCAAATATCTGAAGACTTTAGATTTCTCTAGCAATTTTGTGACTGATGTTCTCTAGCTCAAGTTAAACTTCTTTTCACACTCACTCAAAATCAAATGGAGATTTTTTTTTGAAAAATGTCTAAATCAAACTAATGTAGACTTGGATATTTTTAACTGGAAGTTGAGGAGAAATGGAGACAAACCTTCATTCAAACTGCCAGGGGATATGCAACAATTCAAAGCAATTTTGGATTAGGGCTTCAGCCACAATTTAGTACAGAAATTACAATTAAAATTTTTTGGTTGTTTAACAAAATATCTAAAAATTTTGAGCTCACCAATTAAATGAACAAGCTCAATCAAAAGAAAAATATAGTGAAAATTTGAACACCCCCCTCCCGTTGTTTGAACGTGTTTTTTACTTTTTAGACAGAGAAATGAAAAACCATTGCACTTTCCCTTCTATCCCATTTTTTCATGTGAAAAATGGACTATCCTTCTTTATTAATACATATATGTATATATACTATTCTTTTTAATATATCATTTATTAATTTTGCGGCCACGTATTTCTTTTACTATATAAAATATGTATATTATTCTTCCCCTGTTTCTGCCTTTTCCTATAAAGCTGCCAAAGAATTCATTTTATATACTATATATATACATATATATATATATATTATCACATATATGGCAACTTTAAGTTGTCTAAAGTAATCCTTTTAAAAATAAGGAAAATATGAGATAGTTTTGTGTCATCACTAATGGGAAGTGTTCAAGTGACAACATGATTAATATAAGTTGTCACTATATTAAATTTGTTAAGTGACAAGATTATTTGTTGTTATTCATTCTTAGGTGGCAAGTATCAAGTCCATGGACGATTTTGGTCGGTGTAAAGATGTATAGGAGCTTGGGCTGTTTGACTATTTCACATCCTTGGTGCAGGTGGTGAAGAACCCTTCTGACATGGATAGGCTTGGGTGGTGAGTGTGAGGGTGGATCAATATTGTTTCTAGGGCTTTGTAATAGAGGGAAATGTGGAGTAGGTATTTCATTCACCAAAATGGCATGGGGGCTGAGGTTAAAAAGATTTGATTAATGGAAAGCTTAGGTAAAGAGGACAACTTAGTGGAAATGCAGACAAAAACTTCAGCTATGGCGTCTGTATTGCGTAAGAGGGTGGCACATAGGTGTTTAGGGTAGTAGTCAGCAAAAAAGGACCAGGTTCCACAGTTAGTTGGTATGGGTTGGTTTGGTATGTTTGAACGACCGGATTATCTTGGTCAATTAATGCCGTGATTTTCCTTTTGGCTTATTTTGAAGAGATGCAATTTGACAGTTTCTCAATGAGAAAAAATGCCAAGGTAAGAGGTGGCCAACCTCTTGAATTAGCTGTGTTCACAAGGGTAGTGCTCAAAGTAAGCTCGCGTATAAAAGTTTCTTTGGCTGGTAGGTGATAAGCCTCGAAACTATCGGTAAATGATTTCATCAGCTAGAGTGCCAGGACTTTGAAGCAGTGACTTTTGATTCAAACCTCATCTAGTCCACAAGTTGCATTTGAGAGGTCGTTGAAGATTCTTGCATAATTGGCTTGTTGCAAGTATAGAACTTGTGGTCAATTTGACCACAGGACTAGTAAAATTCTATTAACCTTTCATATTTGATCTCAGCAACAATGTTCTTTCCATCATAAAGGACAGCCATATGGTCTGTAAGTGTGATATTGATATCAATCTCTACCTTAAAGCGAAAGGAGTTGTGATATCCACTTTGATAAGTCTTCCCATAGTGTTACCAATGAAGTAGGTTGTCTGTTGATTAACATAACAAATTGAGATATTAAATGCGTGAACCCAGAAAAGGATCTTATTAATTTCCACATCCTGTAAAGCTTGGTTGGGATGCCAGACTTGCACAACAACGTGGCATTTTCTAAAGAACGAAGGACAATTCTCAAGAATGTTTTTAGTCATTTTGCCATCATTAATAATGAAAGCAAGCATAATTTCCCCAAAACATTACCATCAGACTCCTGTGGTAGACCCCAAAGTTTGGTGAAAACTTCTTTAATAGTGCTAGTTCTAAATTATTTCTCAAAAAAGACCAGGGCAATGATAGTGCTAAGTTTAGAAGTGAGGGGCGGGTCAAAACCAAGTTTAGGTATGTCCTTTGCATATGAGTGCTCCTGGGTTTGAAAGATCTTCTTGGTACATTGATTAATTGGCAACATCTCAGTGGGAAAGGAGATAGCAAACCAGGTGCAAGGGTGAAACAAGTGAAGACACAACGATGATTTGGTTGATATGTGTTAAGTATGGACCAAGAAGATAAAGGTGAGGAAGAAAGAGGAAAGAAACAAAAATGTCGAGGTCAAACTTCGAAGAAGACTGAAGAGATGGAAGGGCAAAGGGCTCTTTTAGATGAGAATTACAAGGAGACAACTCACTTGCAAACTAAACAAACACTACACAAGGAGAAGAAACCAAAAAAAAACCTCAAACCCAGAAGGGGACTTCCACAAGGGAGAAGAAAGATTCCCAAAGTCATGTTTTGGTGGAAATTTGTCACTAAATTAGTTGATTATACTTTTAATGAAAAAAAGAAAAAATTGTCACTTAATATATCATATTAAGTGCAATGTTTCCATTGTTACTTTTTATTATGCCACTAAAAATATTTTGTCTTGTAGTGAATTTAAAATGTTACATATATATATAATATAATATAATATAATATAATATAATATATCTCCTTGTGCTACTACGTTGATTATATATTATTTTATTTCAAAGTAATGCCTAATTGGGGTTTTGCATTAAAGTTTTCAAGGTGCCACTATACTTTTCTTCTTTTAAAAAATTTAACTTGGTTGTGGGGTTCATATAATTTTCTTATATAATATTCAAATTTGTTTGAGCTTCATACCCAGTACTTCTCGATTGTTAGGTGATTTCATGAAGCAATATTTAGTCTGTTAGCTTACAAATTTTTAATTCATATCATATTTCTAAAAATATCAATTTAAAATTTTTGAGTTCATTTTAATTCATTGTTAGGTTTCAAATACATCAAGTCTGAAGTGATTATGAATTTTTGAATTAGAACATCCATGTAGAATAGATTTTTTTTTTTTTGAAAATAAAATAGAATATTACAAAAATAATCAAACAATATGTCCAATACAAGGAGGAAGATGATCATCAGCCCATGGCTCAAATCTAGACAACTTAGCTAATGCATTAGCAAGTTTATTACTAAATAAAAAAAAAAGAAAAAAAAGAAGACGAAGAAGAAGTTTATTACCTGATTTCTTCACAAAAGAAAAAAAAAACAAACAAATAAGAAGAAAACAAGTACATAAATGTAAATAATCCTACATAAATGCTCCAGCTATTGATAAATCCTCCGTCTCTCGTTGAAGTGCTTGAATAATGGTGAAATTATCTCCTTCAAATAAAAAAATTCCATTAATTTTTCACCACAATTTCTATAGCAAAGAGAGTTGCAGGCGCCTCTACAATAAGAGAAGAAATTTTTCAGAAAAAAAAAAGAAAAGAATGTCTAGTCTGCCAAAGAATACTGTCACCATATTGTTTAGCCACAATTGCAACATAGTGACAATTTCCATCTCTCGAAATTAGACCATCAAAATTGAATTTAATAGTAGAACCAACTGGTGGTGACCATGAAAGCCACTACTTTACTACCAATGTCAATGGAATCTAGAGTCTATTGTTCAAATATTTGAAGGTTACGAGAATGCCATAAATATCAGCAAAAAACCATAAACAAGTTAATGGCATCTTGCAAAAGGATACTACACAAATCTACAAACCATTGCAAAAGATGTGTATCACAAACTAGAGGACTTGGATATGCAAAGAGTAATAAATCCCACACTCATGAAGCGTATCCACAACAAAAAAAAACATGGCTAATAGTTTCAGCACTTAATCCGCACCTTGTACACATCTTAGAGCCCTACATTTGCGTTCTAAAAAGATTTACATTGGTTGGTAATATGTTCCAACAAAGCCTCCAAAAAGGACACAAATCTTTGGTGAGATTGTGACTCCCCAAATCAATTTCGAACCTTTACATAAATTAATATGAGGTCGAATCTCTTCATTGAAAGAATTCAATTGAGAAGGCATAGTCAAATGATAGCAACTATGTACATTAAATTGACCATGTAACTTATGGAGCCAAATATTGTGATCTGGAGAGTTGAGAGAGCCAAGAGGAATTTGAACAATACACGCGACATCAACCGACCAAAAAGACATTATTATGAGATCTAAATTCCAAGTGCCAATAGTTGGATCAATAATATCCAAAACACGATTCGGGAATGTCTTATGGAAAGGAAGTTTAGTGATATCTTGAAAAGACACTACAGGAAATTTTGAAATTTCTGATGCCTTTTTCTGACGCCCTACAAAACGTCACAAATTTTCGATGCATTGCCGGTGAAAATGGAATCAGAAGAATTAATTAACTACTAAAAAAATGATGAAAATTTTGGAAAATAATTTACTGACTCCAAATAGGAATTGGTAAAGCATCCGAAAATCATAAATATTTTGGAGGAAAATTTGGCGCCTTCATTTCTAATGA
This sequence comes from Handroanthus guayacan, assembly GCA_014898755.1. Lineage (NCBI taxonomy): Eukaryota > Viridiplantae > Streptophyta > Magnoliopsida > Lamiales > Bignoniaceae > Handroanthus > Handroanthus guayacan. The sequence continues at coordinate 34,329 of JACFYI010003854.1, forward strand.
CAGGAGGCAATGGTAAATCACCGAAAAAGAAAATTTGAACAAGTGAAGAATTTACCGACACGAAGAGAAACAGGTAAATCATTGGAAAAGAAAAATTGACCATGTCAACAAGTTACCGACTTCTGGAGGAACCGGTAAAGCGTTGCAAAGATAACTATAATCTTTTTTTATGTTTCTGGCGACCAAAAGGCGTTGAAAATCTTACACACCAATACCCTCGGGTTTAGGATTTTTTAGGGGTTACAAACTCTAAAGTCTAAGGTCTTCGTATGTTTTAGTTGAATTGTGAACACTTAATCTGAAATTCAAATCACAATGCTTTGTGTTTACTATATATGAACAAAATTTCCAAATTGGCTATATACGGAAGTAATATTATATATACATATACATGCTCATAATATATAAGTATATTATGTTGAGTTCTGTATATTGACTATCAATGCACTTCTTTGTTATCTAATTTATTTAATTAAATTTTGATTCATTGTATACAGAATATGATGCAGACTACAATTATAATGTACAATTATAATTGAAATTAATCATTATTACTTGTAAATTCGTAAAATAAAACAGGTTAAGGGAGATTAAAGGGCATCGGAAAAATAGCACTAGGGCATTGGAGTTTGCCGATAATGCACTGATAAAGAGATAGTAAATAGAGAAAGGCATCGGTAGAACGTCGAAAAAGTGACTGAAATTTAATAATTCTTTTTTTGATGTCACAGGTGTCGATAAGGAGATGGTAAGTTCAACGGCTAGTTTGACCATTTTAAGTGCC
>JACFYI010003854.1:84717-101489 GCA_014898755.1 Handroanthus guayacan
AGACGAAAACTTGCATTTTGGCTGGCCCCAAGCTAGCACTTAAGCGCTCAACTTGGGCACTCCAATGCCCAAGTTGGCGCTCAAGCGCTCGTTCTGGCACTCGAATAGGTGCTTTCCAGTAGCTGAGAGCCCAAGCACTCGATTTCATGGCGTTAATCATTGTTTGGGTGCTCGAGCGCCCAAACGTGGGCTCAAGCCCCCATTCCAGTGAGCAAAACGTTATTTTTTCGACTTCATTTTGATGTTCTGAGTCCACATTCAATCTCTTTAATGTGTTTCAGACTTTGAAATGAAATTCCTCTAGTCCATAGTCAAATTCTGAATCATTTGTTTAATATGATTGGTCAAATTTCAAATCGTTTGTTTGATATGATCGGCCAATCGAATATGTGCCCGAAGTGGCTTCATGATATAAGATATGTGAAAGTGAAGATTGGGCTTGAAATAAAATCAAACGTAGCGAAAAGCACATTCATCAACATGAATAAATGGTAAATCTTCAAAAGATCTTCATATGAGCCTAAAATTTAGATTAGAGAAGAGGAAACCAACCTTTGATGCAAGATATTCAAGTTTGACCGAGCACCACCTCTTGGACCGAAAAGTGATCTCCTCTTTTGATCAACCACTTGATCTACTATAATGCCTTAATCTTCACCCACTCTTGATGAATCCAATTCAATTCTCCAATTAGATCTTCAAATCTCCCACCAAATCCTCAAGAAAACCAAAAATATATCTCCAAAAATTGAGAATGCTGTGACGTGTAATGGTGTTGATCAACTTTTGATCTTCAATCTCAAGTAGATTTGCACCTCTACTGGAAGTTCCACTCTTTCTCTTTGATTACCACTCAAGATCTATGGTTAGAGACTAGATTTAAGTATGAATCTATGAGAGAATATGAGAGGAGATGAGAGAGTTGGAGGGAAAAGAAATTTTAGCTGCAATAGGAGCTAATGGCCGAAAGTTTGGAAGTGTGAGGTGGTGATTATAACTTGGTATTTAAAGTGAGATCCTTGCCAACTTGGATACTTAGTTGGCAAGGTGGTTTTGGATGGAAGAATCTAAATTCTTCTCTTCAGAATATCTTAGCCTACATGGCATCCAAGTTGCAATTTATGTGGTATTTTAATTAACTATTTAATTAAAGTACTATATAGATTCCAATTAACTTTAAATACCTAATTTTATTTCCCTCCTAATTTTATTAATCTTCTTGAATCAATTAATTCAACCACTGAAATTAATTTGAATTAAATTAACCATTAATTTAAATAGAATAATTTGACTCTTCAAATTAATCTATTCAAGAAGACCAATTTTGACTTTGGTCAAATATTTTGATTTTTAGTCAAAATCTCTCTTTATTTGCCTAAATCTAATTTAGGCGATTATCTCTAATCCAATTATCTTCACTTAGATTCATACCGTGACCAAATCGAGAAAAGCGTGTGACCCATTAGGTTCATCAATTAATTAGACATGAGCTCGTAACTCTTACAATTTTCGATTAATTAAACTATTTAATTAATCACATGTAGAATTAATCTCTATTAATTCTATGGCACCCAGTCTCTATAGTCGATATTTAACCGCAAGCCTATAGAGTTCAATTTATTGGTAAATAAATTGTGGTACGAACCTCACCTACTTACGCGTGCCATGCAAATACGGTCCCTCCATTTTCAATCTCTCGATTGTGGCCTAGGATTAATATATTTTCGGCGCTCCTAATAGCCTAATAACTGTGCATCTATTCTTAATAATTGATTCGTTTGTATCGTCGACTTTGGAAACTCCTTTCCAAATCAACATACCACCTTGCACAAGAATTTTCATGAATTGAATCATAATGGAAAACACAGGAGATATACTCGTTCATTAAGACGAGAAAACGAATCCTTTCTTAGAACTTGCAAACCTCTATGCGTAGATAGCTTGCACCCAACGTGCACCTCATATGATCCATTAATCAGTGATCGAGATGCACATAAAAAAATAAGGATCTATCATAAGGTTACCATGGTCCCTTAAGTCTAAGAACTAATTATATGTACTATCGTAAGATAGAGAATAATCCATCACCGAATGCCACTATGGCTCTCTCATGGAATCCTCTATGTTGGGTCTCTCAGTAAACATGTTCTTCTAACAAGTACCCACCAATATGCACTGGCGTCAACTACATCGATTACTCATGAAACGGGACAACGATTCAACTCTTCGAATCATGCATCATTAGTGCAAGTCTATTCGAATTCAAGATGCCCTCGTGTCAAAGATTCTATGATTTGCAGAATTTTAAAATCAAGACATCTAGAGACTAGTTTTATTATCACCATCATATATGTGACCTAGCCTCATAGCCTTACATGATCTAGAGGACTTCTTTCATATCGATTGTTGATTAGACAATTTACTAGGATATGAAGAAAATGGCCATTTTATTTATATTGCAAAAATAAGACTGTTTACATAAGAGCAGTAATTATAAAGCCAAATCTAATTGGTTGCAGGGCACTGCTCTAACAATATGTCCGATATGTTCTGCTTGCTTCAAGCCTATCTAAATGAATAACTGTTGGGCCTTGGGGGTTTTCAAAGGTATCGAATTTGGGCAATGTCAGATTGACGATCTGAACCCCTTGAAAATTCCTAACTGTTGGGTAGTTCAGACAAGCCTGGAGATAGGGTTCTAAAGGGCTACTCTAAAGCACATAGGTTGGCTATGCTTTACTATTTATCTTATGCTCTTTGAGGGAGTTTGGAGGGATAAGGATTATATGTCTGATATTTGTTGGAGTTATAAGGGTGACAGATCCATCAAACTGCTTGATTCAGCCTTATGACTTCAATGTGATATTTGATTTGTGATATCTGTTTGATTTTGATCGTTTTGTTGATTTCGAAATGTTTAATGAATCACATTTATGTTCTGTTATTGATATGCTCATCATTTGAACTTCTATATTCATGTTCTATGCCATAAGTTTTACTAGGTCAATCGACTTATGATTCCATTAATATCATGTAGGTTCTTGGTCCTATGGATTTGATTAACTGGAAGCTTCTCGATAGTATGTTGGACTTTTTTTTGGAATTTGTCTATATAAGCTCATATCTTGGCTTGTTGACCATTTAGACTTTCGGTTTGATAGAATGTTTAGAATATTAGCTTGTAAAATTTAGGTTAATCTTGATGTAATATTTTGGAAAAAAATTTATGGCATGTATTGGTATTTTGCTGGGAATTTAGTTTGGACACAATATGGTATTTTCTGTTTTGATTTTAGAATGTTACTAGCCCACGAGTAGCGCACTTCGGATCTCATGACGGAATGCTACCGGGATCCGAGGGCGTTACAGGTGGTATTAGAGCCTAAGATAAGAAATCTTGGTGGTTTAGATTTGAAGAATTTTTGCCTTTATTCCCGTTTCTCGCTACTAATTTCGTTTGTTCTATCTTTGACATGATAGATGGATAAGGCAAAGGCAAGGCGAACAATTGGACTAGTTTGGAGTCGGATCACAGTGACAGTGAGAGCAGCATAGGGTCTCTTAAGAAGTAGAAGATCGATTACGAGGCTATTATAAAGGAGATATGCCAAGAGAGGGATTATTGGAAGGATGCTTATCTTAAGAAGCATCGGTTGTATCAGATTTGTAGTAGGTGGGCTCGAGATGAGATGGAGATGATGGCCTCAAGGCACCGATCACAGCACCACAATTTCAAGAACATAGCAGCCTAGAATCGGATGTGTTTTAACCGCATTAAGGGAGATTTGGGGCCAAGGTGGATGAGGTGTTTAGACAAGCGATAGATGCCATGGTTAGCATGGAGTGGCCAGCGCAGGATCATTCTAAGGATATGATCGTCCCTAAATTCCAAACTTCCTGGATTCCTTCGATGTTTTGCGAAGGGATTATGAGAGATTAAACACCCTGACCATTAGTACCGAAGACACGTATACCTTTACCAACTGCAAGAGATAGAGCTTTGTCGCTCCTCCAAGTGCCCTGAGGAAGGTACATATGATCGCCCTATGAGCGTACGACCTCCGTCCCCTATTGATAACGATGTTGCGGCTGCTTGGGTTGAGAGAATTGTAGATGATGTGGGACATAGAGTAGCTCCTGAGAGTGATAGTCATGACTCTATGCTCGAGAGAGATGACGATAACGAGCTAAAATAGGACCCGGATGAGGAGCTAGAAGAGGAGCTCGTTGAGGATTCTCATCGCCGACCGGGTGCTTGATATGGATGGTTAGGCGAGTGGTTTGGGATTTTTCTTTCTTTTCTTTCTTTCTTTCGCTTAATATTGTATATATTAAGTTGATGTTAGGAATGTGATCCTTTGTATGTTAAGTGGGGACCCTAGCTTAGTATAGCTAGAATATTTTGTATATGATAGTATTTAGTATTCTCCCCATTTTTGAATATGGTTAAAGAGCCATCTTTCTTTTTGCATTTTAAAGATGGTTCCATAACTATAGATGTTGAACGTGAAAGCTTCGCATCTCAAGTATGAATGAAAAGTTCTTTAAGTTCTCCTAGCTTGAAATTCTTGTCACTCTATGCTTTATGCGTTATTATGCTCTTCTATACACTCCAATAACCATGAATTGCTACTAAAATATTAATTCTATGAATTTCAGATCAAGATGTCATCTAGTTACAATACATCCCGAAATGAACCCACAAGGAAAAGAGGAAGACCCAGACGGGTATTATTTGAAGAAATCAGGGCACCTGACACACCCAATAATGATGAAAATCCTATACCCCATAAGGAACAACATGATCCGAACCCTTAAGCAGGAGATGAACCTCGCCAAAGAACCCCTCTGCGAAATACACCAGTAGCCAAGCAACTTCTTACCCTCCTACAGCAAGCCTTGAATTGGGACCAACGCCAATGACAGCCGAGACAAGGACAGGAGAAGGAATCTGAGGATAAGATGTTGATTAGGTTCTTAAGGTTTAACCCGCTTAGCTTTGATGGGGAGCCTAATGATCGTAAGGTTGAGTCCTAGTTGTTTGCAGTAGAGAAGATTTTTGGAGTATTGAACTACTCAGACTCGCAGAAAATAAAGTATGCTACATATTTGTTTGAGGTGTCTGCATGCCACTGATGGACAATTATTGAAAGAAAGTGGGAGAGAAATGGAATCGAGGATTCTTCGGAACTATTCCGAGGAGAGTTCCTAAAAAAAATTCATTCTACAGGTAATCAGGAACTTGCAAGAAAAGGAGTTTATGAGGTTAATTCAAGGATCATTATCTATGGCCAAGTATGAGGCCGAGTTCAATTGGCTTACACAATATACTCTGCAAGTATTGGTATATGAAAAAAGAAGGCAAGAAAAGTTTGTTGAGGGCTGAAGGCCCGAATTAAGAAAAGCATTGGCTATAAATCGGCCCCATAAATATGATAGTGCCGTTGAGACGGCAGTGGAGCTTGAGGTAGAGTTTCAGGAGCTTTCCAAGATTGACGAAAAGAAGAAAAGAAAATGGATTGGCAAGTCTGATACTGATAAGGAAAGAAAGGCTTCTTTAACAAGAAACCTAAGACAGGAAATATGTCTGTGCCTGCAGATAAAGGAAAAGCCCTGACAACTTAGGAAAAAGTTTAATGTGGGCACTGTGGAGGCATTAATCATACAGAAGAGCAGTACTGAAAAAAGTTGGGCAGGTGTTCTTCTTCGACAATGACCAGCACATGATCAAAGATTACCCTAAAGATCACAAGAATGGGAATGCAGGGACGCAGAACTAGTAAAAAGGCATGACTGGGCATCCTCAGGTCAAGTAAGAGCTTATGCCTTAACGAGAGAGGAAGACATGGATCCTACCCAGGTTGTGGAAGGTAAGATTATCATTCAAAATTTTATTGTAAAGTTTTCTTTGATCTTGGTGTAATACATTCCTTTATTTTTCTTAATTGTGCTAGAAAACTAGACTTGGCTTCTGAAAATATAAATATCTCATATGAGATCCATACTCCTATAGGAGGATGCTATAAGACTAGGATAAGAAACCCATAATGCCTTGTGCTCATAGAAAACCAGAACTTTAGTGTAGACTTGATTGAACTACTAATCTGGGATTATAACCTCATTCTAGAAATGGATTGGTTGTTTAAGCATAAAGTTGTAGTTGACTGTTATGCTAAAATAGTCAACTTTGGTACCGGAGTCAGAGTTGGTACCAGAAGTGCAATCAAGAATGGTGGTATACCCACTATTTCAATAGTAAAGCCAAAAAAATTATCAGGAGAGGAGGATGAGGATTTCTAGGCTATCTGATAAATAAGCCTTATGATAAGATTAAATTGAAAGATGCTAAAATAGTTAACGAATTCCTTGATGTATTTTCGGAGGAGTTAAATTCACTACCCCTAGATCAGGAAATTGAATTTGTGATTGAAACAATTCACGGGATAGCGCCATCCTCAAAGACTTCCTACAAAATGGCACTAGCAGAATTAAAAAAGCTCAAGGAACAGTTACAAGAACTACTGGAGAAGAATTTTATAAGATCGAACTCTTCGCCTTGAGGAGCTATGGTCCTATTTGTGAAAAAGAAGGATGAGTTACTAAGGATGTGCATCAATTACAGAGAGTTAAATAAAGTGACCATCAAGAATAAGTACCCCTTATCCCACATAAACAAGTTGTTTGATTATCTTTAGGGGTCTGCTGTCTATTCTAAGTTGGATTTCAGAAATGGGTACTATCAGTTAAAGGTACGGGAAGCAGATATTTCTAAAACTGCATTTAATTCCCATTATAGGCATTTTGAATTTATAGTCATGCCCTTTAGATTGACTAATGCGCCTGTGGCATTTATGGACTTAATGCATTGAGTGTTTCACCCATATCTCGATTACTTTGTTGTGATCTTCATAGATGATATTTTGGTGTATTTCAGATCAGAAAAGAAGCATGAAGGACATTTACGAATTATCCTTCAAACCTTAAAGAAACAAAAGTTGTATGACAAATTCACCAAATGTGAATTTTGGCTTAAGAGGTTGACTTTTTTTGGGCACATAATATCAGAAAATAGACTTGAAGTGGATCCAGAAAAAGTTGAAGCAGTCTTCAAGTGGAAAAGACTCGAAACGATCATTGAAGTAAGAAGTTTTCTGCAGTTAGCTAGATATTATCAAAAATTTATCCAGCACTTCTCTAAATTGGCCGAACTACTCACCAGACTGACCCAGAAAGATAAAAAAATTTGTATGGGACAAACAGGGCGAGGAGAATTTTTCAGAATTGAAGAAAAGATTAACGACAGCTCCAGTACTCGCACTGCCTGATGGATCAGAGGAGTTCACTGTTTACACTAACACCTCAAAAAAAAAGGATTAGGTTGTGTTCTGATTCAGAAGGCAAAGTAATTGCTTACACATCACGAAAGTTGAAAAATCATGAATTGAATTATCCCACACATGATTTGGAGCTAGTAGCGATAGTCTTTGCCTTAGCAAAGTGGCGTCACTACCTGTATGTAGCTAAGGTGAAAGTTTTCACAGACCATAGGAGCTTAAAGTATATCTTTAGTCAGAAGAATCTGAATTTGAAATAATGATGATGGATAGAATTTTTGAAGGATTATGATTTTACCATCACATATCATCCAGGAAAAGCAAATGTCATTGCAGATACTCTAAGCCGAAAAGAAAAGCTAGCAAGCATAAGCATCTATCCTGAGATATATAGTGGGATCCTGAAAGCTCAAGAAGGAGGCGAGTGGGTTCAGAAACTTAAGGGTAAGACGAAACCCAACTTTAGGATCGACACTGATGGGCTATTACAATTCAGAAATCGAGTTGTTATTCCGCACGGATGAAGGAAAGAGTGCTATCTGCAGCACATCAGACAAAGTATTCGTTACATCTTAGAGGAACGAAGATATATAAGGACTTGAAATAGAAGTTCTAGTGGGAAGGGATAAAGAAGGACATAGCTGAATATATTTAAATGTCCGACTTGCCAACTTGTGAAGACGGAGCACCAGAGACTGTCTGGAAAGTTACAACCACTTCCAATTTCAAATTGGAAGTAGGAACAGATCTCATAACAAGTTTACCGATGGTACAAGGTGGATGTGACAGTATTTGAGTTGTGGTAGATAGGTTTACGAAGTTGGCACATTTTCTGCCTATTAAGACGCAATACAATGTCGAGAAACTCGTCGAAGTTTACATTAAGAAGATAATAAGGTTGCATTGAATACCTCAAAGTATTGTCTCCGACAGGGATCCGAAATTTACGACGAGGCTATGGTGAAGCTTACAAGTGCATCTGTGGACGGAATTGCTATTCAGTACTGCTGCTCATCCCTAGACAGATGGATATTCGGAAAGAATAATTCAAATACTGAAAGATATGTTGTGTGCATGTGTTTTGAATTTTCTTGAAAATTAGAATAGGCATCTACCGTTGATAGAGTTTGCCTATAATAACAGCTACCAAACCTCAATTCAGATGGCACCATATGAGACGTTGTAAGGTAAAGTGCAAATCACCCCTTCATTGGGACATAGACGAGACAAAAATTACCTCAAACTTAGAGAAAGATGCAATGCGACCTGAGATAATCGAAGAAACTCTAGATAAGGTCCAGATTATCAAGAAAATATGAAAAAAGCTCAGAATTGCCAGAAAAGTTATGCTGATAAGGGAAGGAAAGATCTACAATTCGGTGTTAGAGATCGGGTATTTCTGAAAATTATTCCACATAAGGGAATTCAGAGAATGGGCAAGAGCGAAAAGTTGAGCCCTAGATACACGGGACCCTTCGAGATCATGGAACGAATCAGTCCTGTAGCATACCGACTAAATCTTCCTCTTAACCTAACTAGGATTCATAATGTATTCCATGTATCCCAGTTACGAAAGTATCACCCAGATCCCTCGCACGTTATTGAACATCTTGATGTTTCCCTCCAAAGTGATTTTGCCTATGTAGAGCAACTTGTCTGTATCCTATATTTTCAGGTTCGTGAACTTAGGAATCGTGAGATACAGCAAGTTAAGGTACTTTGGATAAATCAAAAAGTAAAAAAAGCAACATGGGAACGTGAGGATGAAATACAAGATAAGTATCCTCACTTATTTGAATAATGTATGAATCTAGGGGACAAGATTCTTTTAAGGGGAAGAGAGTGTAATACCCCGAAAATTCCTCTAATTAAAATTTTAAACCACTATTTTTCAAAAATTATTCCAATTTCAATATCACAAAAAATGTTTTAATTTCAAAATAAGTTTCGTGCATCCGAAATATTTTCTCGTATTTGAACCCCGATTTCTTGCATTAATCTGGCCCAATAAGCTCCCAAAAGCCCAATGAAATGGCCCAAATCCAACTCAAAACCCTAGCCACCATTTTTGACCTAAAAAATTCAACCAAAAAAAAAAAAAAGAAAATGAAATCTGCAACTGTTGCTGGCCACAGCCCTACTTGGCCAAGGATGGGATTTTCCCATCAATTCCATCACTTCTTGGTTTAACTTCATGAGGAAGCTTAAACTAATTACATGTATGGGCCTAATCTAAATTTAATTACTTAGAAGCCCCTCATCCTCCTCTATATATATGACTTCTCTTGCAAGACCAAAAGCTTTTTTTACAATTGCAACACTCCTCACTTACAATACTTACACATACATATCTCTTGCACTTAACACATAATGGTGAAGGGGAAGTAAGAGGTTACTCTCTTCTAAGACCATTGGTAAGATTAGCCTCTGAATATGATTAAGTATATATTATAAGATTGTGATTGGAGCTTAACCTAAATATGATCTTCCATTTTAGGTGGATAAATCAAACATTTGTGGAGCATAATACATATGCTTTAAGCTTGGGATCAAGTAAGACTTATGGATTTCTTTGCTCCCCCTTATGTTTATTTGATCATCTTCATGATTTGTTGATAGTCTTACTTTGAGCCTATGAAAATCATGATCATATTGATATTCTTGATGTTATGAGCTTATTGTTGTTGATATTGATTGATTCTTGTGATTATAAGCTCAAAACATGGTATGAAAATCTAAAGACCCCTTGTATATCCTTAACTTCATTACCTAAGCTTTAGATTGGAATTGAACCTTGGACATTGGACTATATTGAGGATTGTAAACCAAAAATTGAAAGAAAATGGAGGAAAATGGACTAAGAAAATGGTTTCCTAACTTGATCACCGATTTTTATAAAATCCTAAAACAAACTTTAAAATTATGATTTACAAATGTTATGGTATAAAAAAATGCCTAAAAAATGTGATTTTGAACCAAAAATAAAAATAAAAATAAAAAGATGAAAACGTGCATTTTGACCTAAGAGTGAGCACACAAATGCTCAACTTGAGCGCTCAAAGTGGGCCCTCCAGCGCTCAAGCGCTCATTCTGGTGCTTGAAAGGGTGCTTTCCAATGGCTGAGCGCCCAAACGCTCAAAACGTGGGCTCAAGCATTCGTTTCTGTGGCGTTAATCACTGTTTGGGTGCTCTTCCAGTGAGCAAAACATAATTTCTTCGACTTCGTTTTGATGTTTTAAGTCCACATTCAATCTCTTTTAATGTGTTTCAAACTTTGAAATGAAAATTCTCTAGTTCATAGTCAAATTCTGAATCATTTGTTTGATATGATTGGCCAAATTCTGAATCATTTGTTTGATATGATCAACCAATCGAATACGTGCTTGAAGTGGCTTCATGATAGAAGATATGTCCGATATGTTCCATTTATTTCAAGCCTATCTGAATGAATGACTGTTGGGCCCTCGGGGTTTTTAGAGGTATCGAATTTGGGCAATATTGGATTGACGATCTAAACTCTTGAAAATCCCTAACTATTGGGTAGTTCGGACGAGCCCTGGAGGTAGGGTTTTGAAGGGCTACTCTAAAGCACGTAGGTCGTCTGTACTTTACCGTTTATCTTATGCTCCTTGAGGGAGTTTGGAGGAGTAAAGATTATATGTCTTATATGTGTTGGAGTTATAAGGGTGACAGATCCATCAAACTTTTTGATTTAAGCTTATGATTTAAATGTGATATTTGATTCATGATATCTATTTGATTCTGATCGTTTTGTTGATTTCGAAACATTTAATGAATCACATTCATGTTTTGTTGTTGATATGCTTATCATTTGAACTCCCATATTCCTATTCTATGCCATACGATTTACTGGGTCAATGAACTCATAATTCCATTAATATCATGTAGGTTCTTAGTCCTGTGGATTTGATTGACTGGAAGCTCCTCGATAGCATATTGGACTTTTTTTTGGAATTTGTCTATATAAGCTTGTATCTTGGCTTGTTGACCATTTAGGTTAATCTTGATGTAATATTTTAGAAAAAATGTTATGGCATGTATTAGTATTTCATTGGGAATTTAGTTTGGACGCAATATGGTATTTTCTGTTTTGGTTTTAGAATGTTACCAACCCGCGAGTAGCGCACTCCGGATATCAAGGAGGAGTGCTACTGGGATTCGAGGGCGTTACAGTTAAGAATTTTTTATTGTGTTGTGGGTGAATACAAAGGTGAATTGATATTAAGAGGTATTTTTGTCATGACATGTGGAAACATCCCAGCAAAATACCTATCTCTAGGCTTTATATCTTATATATAGTATAGATAATCATATTTTCATCAACATAATTTTTAATTTTTTAAATTGAACAATAATACATGCTTATTCAAACATGTATTTATAATGTGTATTTATTCATTTTATCAAATATATACGTATATGTCTTCATGTAGATTAAGGGAAATATGCTAATTCAAACTCTGTTTATAACAGTTGAAATTCTTTTATATTTGATAGTTAATAACAATTTAATTTAAATATTTAAAATATTAGTGTGTTTTGTAGTACTTTATTACTGTGGTTTTTGAAATTTTAGTTATTGAATTTATTAATTACTTTTTTCTGTACTATAAATTAAAAAATTAGTTAAGGAAGAATTTTAAATTGAATTTGGAATTAAAATGCTCAAAATATATTAGAATATATATATATATATATATTTACATGATATAACAAACAATTTTATCCTAAGTTTTGATACAAAGGGGCAATTGTAACAATTGATAGTTTGATGGACTATTCTACAATTAATATGAAATCTCCGGGATAGTGAATTTTACTCAAAAATGTAAGTCAAGGGTGTTTTGGTCAATCTACTATTTTTTGCCATAAATTATACTAAAAAATTGATTACCGGGATGAAATTAAAACAAATTAGAAGTACAAGAACTATTTTGCAATTAATATAAAATTTCAGATACCAAAATAAATTTTACCCGGGAAAATATGGAATTCAAATATAATGCCACAAAATCAAAGGCGCATGGCTTTTTCCTTTCTTCTGACTACCTAAATTGGGCTTAGCTAATGTACAACCAAAACAGCATAAGGTATGATGAAGCAAAGCACGAGATCGCTAAAACGGTGTTGTTTGATGATGAAGCAGTAAAAATGTAAAATTGGCAGACATGCCGAAACACGCGTCAATGAACGAAAAGATAGATTTTTTTTTTTACGCAGGACCCGCAAGCAATACTAACCACACACTTCTCACATGCACATAATGCTCCATTTTCTTCTAACCTGCACAAACATAACAGCATACTGTACAATCAAAGAAAGCACACAGCCACTGAAATGGTGTTGTTTTGTAGCAATTAAATCAGAAAAAAAAATACAAAAATGCGGCCAATGTGCGAGTGGAACTGTAGCCACGCGTTTCAGGGCTTATATAATACTAGTGAAAAGTCCACTACGCAAGGCACGGTGCTATGCCCATTCGTATAAATTGAGAACATTTATAAAAAGTTAACAAATATAATGTCCTTGTTTCACGAAAGCTCCAAAAAAAAGGAAAAAAAAAAAGACCAAAATTACATAGTAACACACTGAACATATAGAAAATCATTGCAACCACATGCACCTATGCCTGACAAAAAATCTTTAAAATAGACTCAATATCATGCAAATTCGAACAACACTAAAATAGGGAACAGTAGCTGCTCAAACCTACAACTCGAAAAATTCTTCCTTCATCTTGACAATTTGTAGAAACAACTCATTAAACATAACTCCAGTCAATATTACTGGGTTAAATTCTATGAAGTTGTAGCAACATTAACATGCGTAATGTAGAATTGAAGACTGAAGTTGGAGAAAAGTTGCACATTATGTATCACAAAACTAATCTACCAAACAGTAGCCTTTCCAAATGCCCCAGTTTCTTGTAGAAAAACAAAAGGCGAGAACACAAAATTTGAGAAACAACTGAGATTCCATCTAAGTCACAAATTCTCAAAGGCCACGTGATGTTTGGAGTGTCTCCTATTTCAACATTTCACAAATGGCGATTAAATAATAAGCTGAAATAGTTGAAATTCGTTTTTGTCAAGATGATGATGTTATAGCAGATAACAGACATTTTGTGAAAATGATCTCCTTCCAGAAATTGGCAACTCAACTTTAAATTACCAAAAGATATATCCAAAAGCACCAAACTCATGAAATGAATAAATAAAACATTTCCATATGGAAAAGAAGATGGAACCCAAAATCAATTATAAGAAAATTGGATAGTATCATTGCTCCATCTCATAAGCAAGTAATTTCCTCCTTATGTTTAATTCCTCTATTGTATCTCCATTTCTGCATAACATAAAACTCAATTAGTTATATTTTTCATTTTGCTTTCAAATAGCCATGCTTAGATGTTATATCTTGACAAATATTAATATCAAAGAGAAAGTAGCAAATGAAATAAGTGCAATGAAATGAAACACCTAGTTAAGTTTGATATGTTTGGCAGCAGGAATATAGTGCACCCTGCCTGTTTGTGGCTTTACTATCTACTGACAACCTGATTGCAAGAACAATATCACAGTAATTTAGAGAACAAATATTTTGCAGCAGTTTTCAAACTGGCAAAATAGCAGGAAAATGGAGTGATAACTGAAGGAAAAAGAATTCAAACTTAACATCCATTATAACATGTATGCATACTACAAAACTAAATAGTTCAAGAATACTGTGCACAGTGTTTCATACACAAAAAGAGTGCTTGATTTCATTATATTACCTAAACATGTTAAAAAAGAAAAAGGGAAAAATATGATTAGTTCTAGCAGACGCATAACAAGAAGAATTTGCACTTGTATATCTTTTCATGGTTATCTTGCATGTCTCTTATAAAGAATCATTTACTACATCAATTAATTGTAGATAATCAGTAATCAAATCTAATATGTTATTAATTCTAAAACCATCTTATTTTTAACTAAACATCCTGTTAGCTATTTCATCGTCGGAAGAAAATGTGTCACCATATTCAAAATGTCAGCAACCCTTAATCTCTTTGTGGCATCCATGGCATTTTTTAATCAGTACATGGACAGCATAAAAAGATTCAAATATAAGTAGGTAACATATGATACAGGATATAAAAGATTATAGTGAAAAATAATAATAATAATAGTTAAAAAATAAAAATAAAAATGAAAAAAGCACGACCATCCTTTGGTTCCAAGAGATACGACCATCCTTTGGTTTCAAGAGAGGGAATTTAGCTATGAGGTAAATGAGCTCATCCTCTTTTAAAGCTTTTGAAAGTGCATGCATATGGAAAAGTAAATACGTATTTTATGGAGAAAATAGACTCTATTTTTTCATAGATATGATAAAGAAACTTAATATGTACTATAGAGCATTCAGATACCATCTTCAAATAGGGACTCCAATAGCTACATAAATTTAAAATGAGTACTTTTGTAGATCATCATATCTAAAGGTATGGTGCAGTTCATGCCCCTTAACCACGGATGAGCTGCTGATAAAAGAGACATATATCAACTTCAATACGTAGAAACTAATGTTTCAACCAGCAAAAATGCAATACCGTAGGCAAGAAATAAGGAATATTGAGAACTTTCATAGGCATTAAGCATGTCCACAACTAAAGAGGGTGTTTGACTTCTGCCATTCAAAACATCTTTCTCTTGAAAATTAACTTACTTAAAACATTTGTTGTCTACATTTTATTAGATGCTATATCTTATTCTAAAAATAAGATGTTTAAGTATTTGTATAGAATAAGAAATTAGAGCTTCTAACAAGTTGGTAATGACAATTATATGATTAACATGCTTATAACCAAAGGAAAATGTTAAAACCTTAAAAGTTAGTTAGTAATTCTATTTTCTTTTTAATAAGTTTATAAGATCCTACCATCTTATTTTATGAGTTCTTTTACAAAAAATTGTTAAATGCTTTATGACATCTTACGAGCTCCCAAACATCTTATTACATGTTTTAGAAAGCTTATAAGCTCAAGTAAATAGCCTCCAAACAAAGAATAATAATAAGTAACTCACTCAATGCTTGGGTAGCAGAAGCTCTTTTTCTATGGTTTCTTTTTAGAAGCCATTCAAAAAATCTTTGGCTTTTGGAGATAGCAACAGCCATGATGCATTGAAAAAGTTGGGATGGGCTCTTAGCACCAAACAAAAATCTATGATCCTGTGGGTGCTCAAAAATATGTTGCATATAATAAGATCTATGTTATTACACCAATACTTAAAACATCTGTCCCATAGAATCTCATAAACTTTCTCAATCAAATCAAGTATTGCATGACACTAATGTTGAAATTAATCAAAACGCAAACTGCAGAATCAAATTGAAATCACATTTTTATAGAGAATTTAGTCTAAATAATAGAAAAAAATAATAATCATTTTGTTCTTGGAACAAAAAGATAGAACAACACAATAGATATGAACTAAAAGACATTAGATAACCACCCTCCCCATAAGCACAGAAACTCAGTAAGAGGCCCTAATGTCTTATCCACAAATTTATTCTAGATGTTTGCAAATTCTAGGTGAGAGTTTCTCTCAAAAATAGGTTCTCTTGGCTGTAGAAGGAAGATCAAATGAAATTTCCATCAATACGAAATAGTAAATTCACTCTTACAATCATGTGGTGGAGAAAGGAACACAAATACAAAACATCGCAAACTAAAGCATGTTGTCTATTTCCCAACATTTAGTAGTGAGTGCCAATTTTCTATATTCTCTCTGATTATAGTTTAGTTTCGTAATAGCAAAATACTCACTATCAAGAATGAACCAGCCCTCATTATTCCGAAAATGTTAACCTAGAATGTATACCAACTATTAGTATGGCATTACATGAATAGAATACATATTTAGCCTACTATTCCATGGTTTTTACTTTCACAATATTTTATACTCGTAAAATGCAAACTAAAACTAAGATACAGAATTGTGTGGCTACAAAATCTAGACAATTGCTTATTCTCTCAATTATATTAAACTCTTTTAAGGAGAAAAGCATGCATCACTCATTTTGAAAGGCAATATTGTCTAGAAAATCTTAATAAATTCAAGTACCTTTCTATTATCTCAACAAATGATCTCAAAAAATATATTTGTCTTTATTATCATTAGAAGCCAATTTATTTACCATATCCTGGCCAATAGCCGCACCACAAGATAGATCAAGTCAACTCAACATAAAACATTCGGTGGCCTTGCCAATATATCCTGTGCCTTAGAGGTATAAGCAGAAAACATAAAAACAGATAATATATATCCTAACAGAGATATAGAGAATAGAATTCAGAATCAGACTGACTTGATAACTCCCATTCCCTTAAGGAAAAATTCGAAAAACTTCTAGTAAGGTGCCAAGGTGTATGTA
>JACFYI010003854.1:101589-114026 GCA_014898755.1 Handroanthus guayacan
ACATTCTAAGATAATAAAATATTCCAAGGAGAATGGTTAGAACAAGTTACTAGTTACAGTGGCAGAGCAAAATCCCAGTAGCAACCCTTAAAATTCAGAGGTTGGTAGATTTTGTAATACTTTCCTTTTGGCATTGCTGAATTTCATCTTCACTTAAAATGGTATAGAGAGGGTGATAAATTTAACAACACAAACTCAAAAAAAGAGAGTTAAAATTTTGAACGTCAAATGAGAGTTAAGAGTTAAAATAAGAGTATAATAGAGAAAGAGCAAGTGGAATGTAGAAGAGAAAATATGGAGAAGAATCTTATTTGCTCCTGAAATATCACATTTGCATAGAAGAAATGGTTGTATTTGTAATGGCCCAGGCCTAACAGCAAGCAAAGAACTTCAAAACTTCAGCACAAAATATACTTTTAGCGCAAAACCATGTAAGAACTCAAAGAATATTCTCTATAATTACAGGAATCTAAGACTATGGCTACGCACCCCACACTTATCCATTATTTTTCAAACCAGCACCCGCTGAGATAGCCCACAAACCACTTAGGTCAAAGTACCATGATGAACCTTAAAATTAAAAGGATAGTGCATATAAGATGTTCTAGAGTAAATTGTCTACTCTAATCTACAATATTGCTATTTAAACAATTTCATCTAAATCAACCAAAACCCCAATAATTCAAAATCACTGCAATATCCTCCCAACAAATCATCTAAACATCATTTGAAAACTAGTTTTAAATAAAATCATCTTTATATACTGGTTATATAATAACATTGCATTCATTTATCGAACTACCCAAGAAACCATGCAAGCTCTTTGAGAAGATGTTAAGCTTGTACTTGCAATTTCCGGAACTCCCAAATTTTGATACCTCTTTATTTTTTTTACAATACAATATATTGACGTATATTATCGTATTTATAATCTGTTATGCTTTAATTCACTTACGTGGTTATATTTTAAGACAATGACTTCTAGCATGCACTGTAAAGATAAGGAATTCTCTTTTCCTTACAAAATAGGTAATCTAATTTATTCCCTTCTCAATTAAACTCCATAAGCATTACATCACTACCTAATTTAACAAAAAGGATTCAAATTGTACCAAACATAAAAAATATAGCTAACCTGTGACTTCTTCAAAAATAAAGATTTGCAGCTCACAAGAGAATGAGCGTAACAAATTACGTACATTCAAATCAGGTCATTTTTTTTTCCCAATAAACACATAATTTACAAGAAATTAGAGAATAACAAATTATAAATACGACAATATACCTCAATATATTGTATTGTAAAGAAAATAAGGCGGCTTCAAAAGTTGGGAGTTTCAGAAACTGCAAGTGCAAGCTCAACACATTCTCAAAGAGCTTCCACAGGCCAAGGAGTGGGATCTCAAAAAAGTAGGAAAACCCACCAACAAATTTATCAAAAAAACCTCTTGAAGAAAGGTAAATATTTTTCAGAATACATGAGGCCTCACATATACCTTTGAAAAAATTGTTCAAGGAAATTGGAAAATGTACCTTGCTTAAAAGCAAAAGAAATGAGATAGAATCAATAGATAAATTTCAAATACACAGACAACTCCAATAAAAACTTAAAAGAATGAAAGGCATACTATCAAAAAATAAATACACAAATTATAGATAATATCAAAATCTAACTCACAATAACTTAGAAAGCACACAAACAACATAAGAAATAAATAAATAAAAACAAACAAAGTAGGCAAAACAAAATCCAAGATAAATAGGTAAACCAATAAAAACAATGAAGATTGAGTAATATAAATTAAGCACCTAAATAGCCAAAAAGTTATACATAAAAATACAAAGACAAACATAAAAATCCATGATCGAATTATTACTTCTCTAAAAACACAAAGAATTGTTTTGTTTATAAATTAAGGTATTTCATACATTATAAAAAAGCATATAAATAAATTAATTTAATTTAAATATAAGAAAAAATAGAGAAGGAAATATTTAAAGAAAAAGTAAATGAAGGAGTAATATAAAAAATATATAAAAACATGCCAATTCAAAGAAGATAATTAAATATAAAACAAATGAAGTAATACATGAAAATATAAAATGCAAGAAGTGTACACAACTATGGATGGGAAGGAACAAAAGACAAAACAAACTGAAATTCTAGAATTAAAGAATGAATCGAGAAACCTATTGCTCCAAATCATACCTAAATGAAAATAAGGAAGCAACAGCAAAGCATCAATCCAAAACTCCTCAAAACTAAGAAATCCAATGTAAACATCAACGATAGGGAAAAAAATAAAAAATAATAAATAAAGTAGAAAGAGAAAGAAAAAAGCCGAGAAACTAACGAATTAAGAAAATACAAGGTGCCTAAACCAAAACAAATTAAAAAACTCAATTGACTAAAAAGGCAAAAAATAAACAACTATTAGGAAATATAATCTCTCCAAAATGGAAATATCATAGTAGTTGGCAATCCCCCACTTTATCTTTGCCACTTTCCTTCTGTAATTTATTCTCCTTGATTTTATCAATTGTAATTATCTCTTTCCTTATTATTTTGATTCTTTCTTGTATATATAAACCCACCTTTATATCAATAAAATATACAACAATTTATTTCGCTCTCATCACTCTTTTATGGTACCAAAGCCACTGCCAAACGGCTACTGATCTATTTTCCTTTCTTTTGGTCCCTCATGGTCACCAACATCAGTCCTACCAAGGCTGATTCAATTGGGTCTTGTACTCACAGCAACCACACAACAGTTGCCCAAGCAAACCTACTAAACACTTTCGCACCGCCCACCATTTTGTCCATCTACCTTTCGCCCCCTCGCATATTTCCCACTGCTGATACACAACTTCTCTCCATCAATACTACAGCTCGAGGCCCTCTGAAACTCACACACATGGTTCCACAAACCTTCCATCTAGCACACGACCACTTTATCTTCAAAATGTTCTTTTTGTTCCTCGAATGCAAAAGAACCTTATTTCAGTTTATCAATTATATAGTTCTAACAATGTTTCTGTTGAATTTTGACCATATTCTTTTGTTGTGAAGGACTACAACACGAGGGCTCCTCTGGTAATGGGGGAACCTAAAGATGGTGTTTATCCATGGGCCACAAATGACTCCACCACAAAACCGTCATCCTTTTCTTTTTCATCAGCTGTTCACACCATAATCACTACTTTAGTTCCCAATTGGCATTGACGGCTCGGACATCCATCCACCACTATCCTCAAGAAAATTTTAAAATCTTTCAATATTTTAATTTCTTCTTTGAATAAATCTTTAGTTTGCAATTCTTGTAAATGCAACAAAATGCACAGGCTATCATTTGCTACTTCTTCAATACTTAGTTATGCTCCATTGGAAGTGATATACTCCGATGTTTGGGGACCTACCCCAAATTGCTCTTTAGATGGCTATCAGTATTATGCAATATTTGTTGATCATTTTACAAAGTATGCATGGCTATTTCCTTTAAAAAGAAAATCGGATGTTTCAACAATCTTTCCAAAATTTAAAGCTGTTATTGAAAAATTTTTTAATTTAAAGATAATCTCTTTCTACTCTGATAATGGTGGTGAATTCTTACATCTTAAGTCGTTATTTGAAAATCATGGAATTTCTCATTTTCTTACACCACCTTATACACCTGAACACAATGCTACTATCGAGCGTCAACATTGCCACATTGTGGAGACAGGTATAACCCTATCACGCAATGCTCACTTACCTCTGTCCTTTTGGTCGCATGCTTTCCTTGCCACCACTTATCTACTCAATCGAATGCCAACACCAATTCTACTAGATGACTCACTATTTTTCTGTCTATTTGGGCACCAACCAAACTATACCAAACTTCGAGTTTTTTTTGTGTCTTTGCTATCCCTGGCTGAGACCATACAACCACCACAAGTTGGAGCTTTGATCCAAACCATGTATTTTTCTTGGATACTCACAAAATCAATATGCCTACAAATGCTATGATCCCATCACCTCTAAGATATACATATTATGTCATGTTGATTTTATTGAGCACCATTTTCCTTATACCCAGCTTGAGCCTTTCTTACCTCGACCTAACACAGACACCATCCCTACTTGGACTCCCTTCCAATTTACCATACCATTCGCCAACCAAGACCTGTTATCTTCAACTTCCAATCTTGCTATTGATTCTCGTGCTACATCATCTCAAGACATCACCAACACTGTGTCTTTGTGCCTTGATACTTCCTCAATAGACACAAAGGGTTCATATACAACTACACAAGGACTATCTCCCTCATCCTCATCTTCTTCATCTCTTCAATCTCATTTATCATCTCCTGACTCCATAGCACCTTTACCTCAGATTGAACCTCCTCCTACCCCAACACATCCTATGATAACCCCTTCTAAGAATAATATCCATAAACCCATTAATCGACTTTGGCTATTGACCACCACTATGCCTCAAACCTCTGACCTTTCCATTGTTGAGAAACCATTGGAACCACAATCGGCCACTCAAGCCGTTCGTGATCCTCTCTGGCGGGATGCCATGCATAAAGAGATTACGGCATTAACAAAACAGGGTACATGGTCTCTTGTTCCACAAACTCCAACCCAAAACATTGTTGGATGTAAATAGGTCTTTGGAATTAAAGAAAACTCTTATGGAACAATAAATCGCTGTAAGGCCCGTTTAGTGGCTAAAGGCTTTCACCAACGGCCTGGTGTTGATTTTGATGAAACATTCGCTCCTGTTGATTGCCATACCACTGTTCGTGTTGTTCTCACTATTGCCATCACTAATCATTGGCCACTTAGGCAACTTGACGTCAATAATGCCTTTTTACATGACACACTGACCGAAAAGGTTTACATGACTCAACCCCTAGGCTTTGTTGATGATAAATATCCCACCCATGTGTGCAAACTCCACAAAGCCCTCTATGGGCTAAAGCAGGCACCACATGCTTGGTACTTTGGACTTCGCACTTTCTTGGTCTCTATCGGCTTCTCTCAAGCATTATGTGACCATTGTCTTTTTATTTTTACAAAATCTATAGTTATTATTTATCTTGTCATT
This sequence comes from Handroanthus guayacan, assembly GCA_014898755.1. Classification (NCBI taxonomy): domain Eukaryota; kingdom Viridiplantae; phylum Streptophyta; class Magnoliopsida; order Lamiales; family Bignoniaceae; genus Handroanthus; species Handroanthus guayacan. The sequence continues at coordinate 106,686 of JACFYI010003854.1, forward strand.
TATGTTGATGACCTTATTATTACTGGCAATAATCTTAATCCTATTAGCAAGTTTATTATGCAGCTTGGCTCCAGGTTTTCTATCAAACATTTGGGTGATCTTCACTATTTTCTAGGTGTTGAACCAATGGTTTACTGTTATCCCAGCAGAAATACATTATGGATGGAACTCTTTGAGCAAATAAACATGCATGAGTCTAAAGATGTTCTCACTCCCTTACCAACATACCAACAACTTCATGTTGCCGATAGTCCTCCTTTGGATGATGCTCGTGCATTTCGTCAACTTGTTGGCAAATTACAATACTTACAACTCACACGGCCTGATCTTGCCTTTGCTACCAATCGACGTTCTCAATTTAAATCCAATCCAATTGTCAATCATTGGGGGGCACTTAAACTTGCTCTTTGCTATCTCAAAGGCACATCCGGATATGGTCGGTCCAAGCCTTCGCTTGATCTCCATGCCTTTTCTGATGCAAATTGGGCTAGTTACAAAACTAATCGTACCTCCAGAAGTGGTCATATTGTCTTTCTTGGTAGCAATCCCATCTCTTCGCACTCCAAGAAACAAAGGGCTGTTGCCTGCTCGTCCATTGAAGCTAAATATCAAACCATAGCAGCAGCCTCGTTAGAACTATGTTGGATACAAAGTCTTCTAAAAGAGCTTCGTTTGGACATCTCGAAAAAATCGATCATCTATTGTGACAATCTCGGGACTACATACTTTTGTGTGAATCCGGTGTTCCACTCCTGCATGAAACATATTGAGCTTGCATATCATTCTGTTCGTCTCAAGGTTCAACATGGTTCTCTTCGAGTTTGTCGACTTACTTACCAAAGCCTTGCCACACCATAATTTCGAACAATTTCGATCCAAGATTGGCGTCTCAGACAGATCCACCATCTTGGGAGGGGAACATTAGGAAATATAATCTCTCCAAAATGGGAAATCATAGTAGTTGGCAATCCCCCACTTTATGTCTGCTACTTTCTTTCTATATTTTATTTTCCTTGATTTTCTCAATTGTAATTATCTCTTTCCTTATTATTTTGATTCTTTCTTGTGTATATAATGCACCTTTATATCAACAAAATATACAATAATTTATTTTGCTCTCATCACTCTTTTAACAAGCCCATTACATATCCACAATACACATAACGGCAAATATACAAATAGATTTTTGGAAAAACTGGAAAATGCAGCCCACTTTCCCTACATAAGAACAACCCCTCAAAAAAGTGGGAAAGAAAGAAAAAAAATACCAGAGAAACGAAAACAATCATGCAACCAACATTCAATCGAAAACAACTCAAAAATAGAAGCAAAAACATCGATTACTGAAAATAGGAAACAATACTCACTGAAAATCGAAGAAAGAAGAACAAAAGTGCTTCTTTGCAATGTCGCCACCGATTGCCTATACTGGGCCATCCCTATATTATTGAAGATTTTAGGGGAAAGTAGGAATTCACCAGAAAAGGGAAATAATAGGATAAAATTTCAAAATTTGCAGTCGAAAGGGAGATAAGGAGCCATCTATGGAGAACCAACGTTGATTATTAGCCAAAAAAAATTAGAAGAAAGAGAAACGGAGGGACGGAGAAAGAGGAGAAGAAAAAGCTACAGTATTGAGAGATATGACAAGTCAGAAATGTCATCTCACCATGGAATGCAAGAAACGAAAAGAGAGGGGGGGAAGGAACTATAGCTCATGAAAATATACAAATATAATAACCATAAGTGCAACCAAATCAAGCTAACCATTACAGAACAATGTCGTACTGGTTAGAAGAAATTGGACCTAAAAAAAGAAAATATAAAATATCGATTTTCTTCTTACCTGGGCCCACCAAAATCCAAAAAAAAAAAACAAAATAAAATACAAAAACAACAACAAAGGGTACAATGAGATAGAGCACCTATACCATAAACGATGTCATTTTAGAAGGCCCCGAAAAGTTAAAAAAATCAAAAAATGCAACTCATGCGCCAGAAAACTGTAGAGACGCGCCTCCAAACTTATATATTAGAGTATATACATAAAAAAATAAATCAATAAATAAAAAATATATATATATAATATATAATACATTTTGTAATCTTAATCATTACTCAAAAATATCCTTTATTCCCCCTGATGCTCCTTACAAATTCTGCTCTTCATAAAATGTTGGCCCGGGAAAAGTGGAAATTATAATTAAGGGAGAAAAAAAAAATCAAAAATTCAATTTTACTGTGCATTTTTTTATCATTAGTTTGATCACTTTCTTCGGATTTATAAACCCCTCTATTATTAAAAAAATAATAAAATAAATAAATAAAATAAAATAAAATACCCTCCTACAGTGAATGGTATATATTCGAAAGTTTGTGCTTGGAAATATATTCAGTTTGACAATAGCGAGGTGTGTTTTGGTGCGATACAACCATGTCAGTGCACTCGTGTGTGCACACATCTATTAATTCAAAGAATAAAATGCATGTGAATGAACGTAAGTCTTGAATTGTGACTTCAAACAGTTCATCAAAACTAATTACTAAATGTATGTGCTTAAATTTTATTCAATAAAATTATAATGATTTATTATGTTGAATAATATTGATTTTTATTTTTAAATATTTTTTCTTGAATTTATTATATTTTTAAATTTAGAAAGAAAAAGAAATTATAATTGGAGGAAAAAAAAATAAAAGAGAAAACTAAATATTAAAAAGCTAAGTATAATTTTGTATTATTTTTTACCATTCATTTGAAATTGAGAAACCAGATAGAGTAGTATGTAAACAATGTCGACGAGATTATGCTTATCAGAAGGATGGCGGGATGGGTACCTTAAAAAGGCATCTAAATAATAGACATCCTGGCTGGAATGAATGCAAGCCAGATGTCGTTGGTCAATCTCAAATGTATCAAAATGAAGAAAGAACAATAAGTAATTGGAGATATAATCAATAAAATATGAGTTTAGGTTTAGCAAGATTAGTTGTACAAAACTTTTACTTTTGCAGAAAATGAGCATATCACTAAATTTAATCAAATGTGTTTATAACTAACATATAGACCCGTCTCATGTAACACTTGTTACAATAATGGGTATAAGCAATATATTACTGAGATTTTGAACTTAATTGAAATTTTTCAAAGTTTAAAATATAAAGTTTTTTTTACTTCAGATATGTGGTTAGGTAGGGGTAATTTACATTATTTATGTATTACTGCACATTGGATTGATGATCATTTTTGTTTACAAAAATGCATTATTGAATTTCAACAACTCGATCATCCTCACATCAGGCACCACATTTATGAAGCTATTATACAATACCTTAAACATTGGAAATTAACTAAAAAAGTTATGTGTATTTTCTTTGACAATGTTTCTAACAACACTCATGCCATAGGTGAATTAAAAAATTTATTAGAGCCAATGGGGGATGATATTTTCTTTTATATTCATTGTTTTTGTAATACTTTACATTTATATATTAAAAATGGTTTAAATGTAATTACTCATTCTATTAGTAAAATTATATTTACATTAACTCATATTACAGTTTCATTAATTAAAATACAAGAGTATAGACTAATATGTGAAATATGTAAAGTAAAATATTTAGCTCCTTAGTTGGCCATCTCACATAGGTGGAATTCTTCTTAGATGACGCTTAAAGGAGTACTACCTTATCGCGATACAATTACTGATTTCATTAATAGAGATATGATAGATGAAAATAGTCATCCTTTTTTAAAAAAGATAATTGGAACCTAGTTGAAAATCCTGCTCCCATTTTACTAAAAATTAATGAAAAAACAAAAGTAATGTATGATTATTTTTATCCTATGGTTAATTTATTATTACCAATACTGTATGAAATTGTGAAAATTTTCGACATATATAGTTGTGATAAAGACTTAGAAGGGGAAATTTTTGAAATGGAGGAAAAATTTTATAAATTATAAATATTATGAAAAAAAAATCAAATATAGCCACAATTGCACTAATTTTAGATAATTGATGTAAGTTAAAATTTTGTTTGAATATAATTAAACAGTAAAATAAATATATTTGTAATAGAGATTTTAACTATGAAGATGAAGAAAAAAGGATTTTAGATATAATAAAGAGAATATATAGAAATTATAGTTAATAATTCCATAACTTACTATAAAAACTTGTTGGATGAAAATCCGCACGCAAGTACACGTGTTGCAACACGTAATAAAGAGTGAGTAAAGTATCATTCCCACAAGGAATTGGTGTAAATTCAACTAAAAATTGCAAGAATAACATTTAACTAAAACTAGACCGAGCCGTGATTGAATGAGAATTTTAATAAATAGGATTTTAAGAATGCAATTTTACGAAAAGTTTTAGAAAAATTTTAATGATTAAATGACTCTAGAATTATGTAACCCTCTTTTAACATGGATCAATTCTATAAATATTTCCTAAGAATTTCTCTAATAATTATGATTACTAGTAAAGTCAATATATTTCCATATGAATTACACAAATTGGGAGTTAATTAAGAACCACTCAATAAGCTACATAAAGCATAGAAGTATATTCCTATCTTACACAATAATTAATTTATTTAACTTATGCAAATCAATCCAACTTAAGTTCTTTTATCGATAACCTATTCTAAATATCCCTTCTAAGAATCTTTAAAGTTTAGAAAATTTAATTAAGCTGTTGGTCGGACAATCAAATTAAGATGAGCACCGTAATAAAAGAAGTAATCAATAATTAATGATAGATAAAAGGAAAATATCAACTCTAAATTAATCTACGAAAATCGGTTTGTACATAGTCCTAAAAAAAGGAAATTAGTTCATATTTATGTTAACAAATATGAACATAAAACAAGAAAAAGAGATAAGGAACGAAATACTGAAATACGAAACATGCGATGATCTCAAATGCTTCCTCTTGAGCAAATCTTCAGAATTTTCCAAGATAATTCAAAGAAAACAAGAAAATCCTATATAAAATGCTTGAATCAAGAGATGAAATTGAGTTCTTCAATTGTCCATAAAATTCTTAAAATATTATGGGTTAGAGTCCAACAGGGATTGAGAGTAAAGAGTTGGCTTTGAATCGAGAGTTCTGAAGGCATTAGGATTTCTCGGAATCCATTTTGATGTAAAACTCTATTTTGTCATGTGCGTTCGCAGTCGTGGTTGGGTTCACTTGCGCCCAATAAAGTGCAAAATAATTCTTCCTTAGCTTTGGGCACATCCGCAGAGGAAAATGGGCACACTTGCACCCATCGACGTAAGTATGCTCATTGCTTTTGGTTCGCACGCATCCGCGCACAAAAGTGAGACCAGTCGCACTTATGGGCATGAATTTCCTTCTTGCCTATTGACTTTGGCGCAACTACGGAGAGATCACGCACGAAGCATTCTTTTTTTTCTTTTGCTCTCCGTCCTTGGCGCAATCGCAGATGAATATGAGCATCGTCGTGTCTGGTTGCATGTTTTGAACGTTGGATTTCTAACCTCCGCACATCCACAACCATTATTGAGTGCAGTCACGCCCATAGCCGTTGCAATCTTTTTCTATCTTTTCCTCCGTTTCGTGTTCATTTGTGAGTTTATCTGCATTAAACATACTTGACACTTCATTAGTCCAAATTATACAAAAATTGGATAATTTCATAACTAGATCATATAAAAATATAGTAAAGTTATGGAATTATGACAACCCCAAACTTATTTGTTGCTCGCCTCCGAGCAAAATGCTAAAAATAAGGGACAAATTGGACTAATGAACTAAAAGACATCAAAGGGGCATGCTTCAATAAAACACCACATTTCTTGGCTATCTATGTGAGCTCAATCCTAAAATGCGACATGTTTTCAACTTAAAATACAACGCAAGTCATGAAATCTCGCAATGTTAATCCCTTATGTAAGTTTGTGATTGACGCTTTCAAGAACTTACATCTTTTCTAAACTTACATATATGTGAAAGTAAAAATCTCTATCTAAATAATTTTTCTCGAACATGACCTACAATCCAATCAACAATAGAGCATACATGGTCAAAAATCGATAAGACTTTTAAGGTAGGCTTAAGATATTGGTTGGTAATTTTTAGATTTTACGAGTATATACCTATAGTACTAACGTGTTAATCGTGAATATCTCAAACTTTGTTTGAGTCATAATTTTCAATCAATTTATCTCTACATGGCCTTGATTTTATTGTTGGCCAACCTTTTGATGCGACGACAAACATTCATGATGAATGCATCTAGTTACTCAATCAACGTAACTAGGACATCAACCAACCTTTTGACACGATGCCAAACATTTGTGATGAATGCATCCAGTTACTCAGTCGGTATCAATCCGAATTAATAGAGTATTTCAAGAGCCTTATTTGGGATTTTCAACAACGTTTCCACATTTCATTCAAAGGATGGAGCAATTTATAATATTGCTTTTTGAATGTGGGGTAAGGATAATGATTTTTCAAGTTCAACGTACTTTTGAGTTGCTGAAAAGAAAAAGATCAACTTATATCGACTCAAAGGGGCTTTCTAAGGAAATCTGCAAGTCATAACAAAAGAGAGACCCAATTACGTCAAAGAATGCCTAAGTCATGTTTTATACCAAGAATACCCTTATATCAAAAGATCTGCAACAATAGTTTAAAATCGAGTTTTTCATAAGAAATTTTCACAATTATATGAAACAGAAGCCTAAAATCAACATTTATTCTAGGTGACGTCATAGGTGCATAACTAAATAGGGATTAATGTCATTTGATTCCAAAACTCAAATCATACTCAAAGTGTCAACATGTAACGCAAAACTCAAAAAGATGCATAAACAAATAAGCTTCGAAATATAAGGTGTGATTTTGAAAAAAAAAATTGTTGAATATGCAAAACGAGTATTATGAAGCATGTGAGTATACAAAACAAGTAGCAATAAAGCCATAAACTCAACATAATACCCCCAAACCTAAAATGTACTTTGTCCCCAAAGTACAAAAAGGAAAAGAAAACGACAAACTGGAAATAAATCGAAAAGGGCATGCCACAGTATAACTCGAAACTATCGATAGTCCTAAAAGAGAAATCCATTAAACATAAGTGTAAATCATAAGATAATACATTAATCCATGGTTACATGAAGTGTTTAAAAGATACAATGAAAGAAAAAGAAAAACGGATCAATCAGGCATCATTGCCAATGTCATCCGGGACAGACTCTCGAGGGCATCGAGGACAAAGTGAGAATGTCGATCAAGAGAGACCTGAAGGTGATCATATAGTGCGGTCCAACACTACCATTGCTCCAACTGTAAGCGTTGATGC
>JACFYI010003854.1:125177-140739 GCA_014898755.1 Handroanthus guayacan
AAAAAAAAAAAACTTAAAAGATATACATATTTATTTGATCAAGGTCATTTTTGTCATTCGCTTAATTTTTAATAGAAAGACAGATGGAAATTGAATGAAGAGGTTGTCCTTGCCAAAAATTGAAATATTTGAAGAGTAAGTACCAAAAGAGAATAGTTCACGGGATGTGATTGGATTCAATCCTTATAATATATACGTATATAATATATATATATATATAAAAGTCTCAATACCTGTTATTAACATGACAATCTTTATATTGTTACACAATTTTTTGCCACTCATATTAAATATTTTTGTGGCATAATCGTTTTTGCCACTTGATATATCGATTATACCATTCACAGCACAAATCACAGGCCCCAAAATAATTATAACTCATAAATTGAACAAGCCTAGAATTTTCGCAAAGCTTCAGATCATATTTATCAAAAATATTTATTTATTTATTAAAAATATTTATTTACTTACAAATTGTTTATTTTATTTAAAAATATTATTTATTCAAAAAAATTATTTATTTAAAATGTTATTTATTTAACAAATATTTATTTATAAAATATTCATTTATTTAACAATTATTTATCTATGTAAAAAATATTTATTTATTTAAAATTTATCTATTTATTTAAAAAGTATTGTTTATTTAAAAATATTATTTTTTAAAAAAATTATTTAATTATTTATCTTAAAATATATATTTATGTGAAAATATGTATTTAGAATATCAATTTATTTAAAAAAATATTTATTAATTAACAAATATATTATTTACATATTGATAATTTTATTTAAAAATCTACTAATTAAAGGGTAATTTGATCATTTAAAGTATTTTTATTCCATTCTTGTCAATTATGATTTATTACTAATCATGAGATTGGAATCAAGTAAGGATTAATGATCTCATTCCTTTTCTATTCCTTGTGCAAATCAATTGTAGTAAAAGTAATAGTTACATCATTCCGTTTCTATCTTTATTCCATCCTTAAAATCATTCCATTCCTATTTAATTCTATTCATGTATACTAATCTTACCATAATACAACAAGTCATCGGAAAGTAAACTATATTTGGGAGAGATTGATTTATCAAAAAAATAACCACTCTACTCGAGAGAACAAGATAATTAATTGTGAATATTCATGTCCTAAGATTACATATCCAACTATTTATAATTCCTGAATTGAATTTCGACATGCCATTATAAAAAAAAGAAATAGTAATTAATTGTTTAATAACTCGTATATCTTTTTTACTTGATTGTTAATATAACTATTAAGTGTTCCAAGAATTCCTTTGTAAGGCTTGTCGCCTCGTTGTCTGACTTGATTTAAGGTAATTAAGGCAATATTTATCCAAAAAAAAAAAAAAAAGGAAAGAAAGGAAGGAAGGAAGAAAATGTATTTAAGACAATTTATGTTTTCTCTCCTTTTGAAGTGCATGCCCTATGCTACATGGGATGGCATAACCCGATCTGATTCTATAATTAATGAAATTGAATTTGACTTCATTAATCAATAAATACATGTGCATCATTAGGATAGGAGTGCTCTGTTCTGGAGGCTTCTGTCCGTCTTGTTTCTTATTTAAAGGAAAGACGTCTAGTTTGTTATTTAAAGAAAAGAAAGTGGGCATAAACATTAATAAACAGCGAGCAGCTTGGTGGATGGGACCCTTACTTTTCTTTGAAAGGTTGTGGGCTCGAAATCATTTTCTAACACTTCAGAATTTTCATTTGAAAAAATCACCAAATTTGTGGTTGTTTAATTCCGGTCACTACTATTCATTAAAAGTTTATTTATTTATTTATTTTTTTTGTGACCAAATAGGTGACCGCTAGGTGTCGGCCACTGCTTTTGAGCCAAGCAATGACGAAATTAGTGACCACCAAAACTTTATATGAAATAATTAGTGATTGCATCTATGACGAATAAGCATCGATCACTAATTTTGGTAATCGATTAGTGATCGCTAACGCGCGGTCACTGATTCCGTCACAAATCCGGTAACTAAATCGGTCACTAATTTTCCTTCATAAATAAAGTGTAATCAGTGATCAATCAGTCACTGATTCGGTCACTAACGCAGCGGTCACTAATTAGTGACCACACTCAATCTGCGGTCACTAAAGCCTTTTTTTTTTGTAGTGTTTATTATTATTATTATTATTATTATTATTATTAAACCATCTTTTAAGGTTTCTCGTCATTGTTTCTGTGTTTTTTCTTTTTCATTACTTAAAATGTCATTATGTGTAACAATGTAATATTTATTGTTCTTAAAAATGGATTTTAAACCTAACTCAATTAAAAAACTTGGTTTAAGATGAGGATTCCGTATGTAGGTGTCATTACACCTAAATATGCCATACATAGGTGTCACTAAACACTACTTTCCTCATAATGAATACCACATAGAAAGACTACAATCTGTATATTTCTTCAATGTGGAATTTTAACACACCCCCCAACATGCTTAGAAATAAACATTTGGAGTATAAAATAATATGAAACAGGTGGACTAACAATATACATCTAGGAATAAACATCGGAAGAGTGGAATAATATGAAACGGATACTGAATAGCGCAATATCAAGGACAAGTCTGACTCTGATACCATGTTGAAAATGAACTTTGAACCTAACTTAACCATTAAAGCTAGCTTGTGATTGAGGATTGTCCAAGACAATGTAAAGAAACCATTGGAATTTTTGCAATTGTTGTGCTAAAACAGAAATTTAGACTTGCCCATTTTTTGTCTTAATCTCAAAATATAAAATTGCGAGTGTTCTTCATTGTCATGCTTGTTCTTCTTCATAATCACCACAACAGCTAAGCTCTTGAGTAGCAATACAAATTGTCACAAAATATTAGAATCTTGCCACTATTAAATGTTATGACAATAAATTCTTGTCACAATATTGTCACTAAACCTGTGTCACTAATTCTAGCTCCTAATAAAAGTGACAACACTCAGGTTGTCACTAAGCTCACTTCTAATTAGTGACAATATAAGTCATTACTAAAAATATGGAATCTTGTCACCCTATATCATTGAGTTGTCACAATATATAGCATATATAGTGAAAAAGATTATCTTGTCACTTCTTCTTCCTTCCTCACCATACCCCTCCATTCCAAACACATATCCTACCATCTACATGTCCCAAAACGGTCAACAGGAAAATAATCAATCCTCAATCCATAACAAAAATAAATATCTTTACAAAACATCTCAAAAAGGTCAAAACGAAAGCTATTTCCTCATTCCAATTCAAGTAGTCACACCATGAAATTCCAGAATTCAATTCTCATTCCTTCATTTTATGGTGAAGCTCTCTTCATTTGGTATAAGGCTTCCCAAAAATAAATGTACAATAGAGTTCACAAACGGGATAAATTATTATCTAATTTCGCAATTAAAATGATAACTTGAAATATTGCCAGATGTCTTATGACTAAAGGCTAAGTCCAATATTTAGATTTATGTGGGCTTGCTTGTGAAGCTATGAAAGTTGTCAAAAAATTATAACATATCGGACCTTGAAAAGCAATATAAGCATAGCAACAAATAGAGATCAGTTCTAATTCATTTAGTGGCTGACTCATATAGAAGAAAAGTGGTAAATTAACAAGTTTTAAGGTGACATCAAGTAGAACAAGGTTAAAGATAGGGGGAAAAGAGTCGTTGAAGAAACACTATATATATATATATATATTCTTTATAGTTTATGGGGATAATCACCTCTACACCTGATATTTATCATAATTATCAAAACACCTAAAAATGACAAAGTATATTAACTAACCTAAAAATGAGTAGCAGCTCCCATGGCCGTGAAAAGAATCAGGCACATGGTAACTCCTACAACATATAAAAAGAGATAAAGAAATAGGATAAATTACAATCACACCCACTGAGTTTAGGTGAAATTATAATAACTGTCCCTCAAATTTTTCAAATTACAAAAACTACCCTTGAAACCCTATTCCATTAGCAAAACATGACGATCGTGTTTAAAATGTCTAAATTATCCTTATTAGTGAGAATTAAGAAAAAGTATAAATTACAACCACATCCCTTGAGTTTAAGTTAAATTACAAAAAATACCCTTGAAAACCTAATGACGTCGCAACTTCTATTAACAGTCTAACGCCATTGGGGTTTTAGGGGTGATTTTTGTAATTTGAAAAATTTTCAAGGCGGTTGTTGTAATTTCAACTAAATTCAGTGGGTGTGGTTATAATTTATCCAAAAGAAATGAAAAAAGGAATCAATTTTAACACATAAGTCAATAAACAAAACCTTGGAATTTACAAGACTGGAATAATTGTCTTAGACTTGGTGCCGTTGCAAAACTAAGACAAAATACAGAAATACATAGACACAATAGGAGAAGAAAAGGAAACTTAAATAAATATAAAGAATTAAAAGTAGAGAAAGAGATATAAGAAAAAAACACATCAAATTCTTGATATGAGTGTTGGATCTTCTTTGGAACAAGTCCATCCATAGATTCGTGAATGCGCTGTAAGCTAATAAGTTAAAGTTATTGTTTAATAATGGAAAGTTTCGAACATCGAAAGAAAGAGTAATTTATACCATGGAGATGTAGTTGACAAGTTACTTATTTGCTGTATTTGGTGCCAAAATGGCATTATCCCTATTGCAGACCTTTGACTTTCCAGCATTGCCCTTTCAGTTGCAACTAAGCCTTCTTTCAACTCTTCATGACAGTGGTTGTTCTTGTTGTTGTTGTTGTTATTATTATTATTATTATTATTATTTACTACTTTTCAATTGCTCAGAAAACACTAGAACTTGTTGCTTAGCTTTCTCGGCTCATTCTTGAGCTACCTTAGCATTTCTTTTTGTCTTTTCCAACTCTACTCGATAAATACTATTCGACAACCTTGGTTGTGAACCGATAACCTCTGCCATGAATATAACTGAATTTGTGTCCTGAAACTTCAACACATATTTGCTCCTCATCCGCTAGATTTTCATAGACTGCTTGTTTATCTTTAAAAAGCTCCACCATTTTCTCCCATGGTACAAAAGAAGTATGACATGAATATTACATTGAGTAAATTTATACAATTCAATTGGGCCCACAACATTACATTTCTTCTCTTCCTATAAAAATCAAATCAAATAACTACCAAACTTTCCTATTTTGTTGTTTAGCATTTATATGTAGTTATGTATTTACCCTTTCCCATCAAATTCGTGCAAAGGATTTTGTACCAACTCAAGTGTCTAGAGCTCAATTTACCGTGATGCGCCTACTAATTCTCTGCATCAAACAAATAAATCTTTATGGAGAAACAAAAAATGCTTGTTGTTCTTCTAAAAATAATATTTCTTAGAATCACTGTCAAATATTTTCTTTATTTTTGGCATATCGTGAGTCCAAATGTTTGATATTCTTCTGACGCAAAGTAAATTTGCCGAGATGTTCCCAATTTTTGGGACTTACATGTTTTGGAATGACACCTTGTAGGAAATAGTTCTTGTAAAGCTTATGGTGGAAATTCCTATATTTTGTGTTTGATAAAATATATGAATGCTAACAAAGAATGAAAATAAAAACAAATACTTTTATTGCTAAAAAATGTCAACAATAATTGTACAAGTAAATTGAGAACTTTGTCTATAGCCCCTTTCTCCTATCTTTGGCTGCTTTTTATAGATTTTCCTAGCTCCTATTCTGAATCGCCATTTCGCTTCCTCATATAATGTGCTCATCCTGAAAAGTTAGACCTAGGAAACATGCCCCAGCCAAACAGTAGTCCCTATCCATAAATGAGGTGTCTTCATGATTAGGATGAACTGACCTTATTTAGGTTAGATTTTCCATTTTTTTTTTTGGGCCAAATATGTTCAACTTTTCTTTTAGATTGGGCTGAACTTAATTCTTTTAGGCCTAGTTTACTCAACTCCTTTCAACTAGGTTGAGCTTAAATCGTTGGAATTCTTTTCTCGAACCAAGCTAAAAAGCTAAGTACCTCATTATTTTTCCAATATATATCAATGTTCATTTGAAAAAAGATAACTCGACCACAACAAACAATTTCTCCAAAGTTGAAAGATCGCTACAAGTCATTAAGTGTTTATAAATAAATTAAACATCAAATAAGTATCCATAAATAAATTAAACAAATAAAAAAAATAAAAGTGCTTTGAAATCTCTCAACAAACTTAGCTTTTTAACTTGATCAATTTTGGCACAATTCGTTACTTGAAATGGTGCAAATCTTCCCATTGGACAAGATTCAGTGATGGCATACTAACCATTCACGCTTACAATTCTATTAATATCTTTTGGTATGTCAATTTTAAGCTTTTTATTGGCATTTTTCCTTCTAGATAGTGCCACATTATGAATTTTTCCTCGTTTCTTCGTTCGCACTAGAAGGAATAGTGCCATTAGCATTTGAACATTAATGTATAAGTTGTTAACCAAGGTATCAATTTGTCCAAATCCACATGAATCATAACACATTTTATGTATCCAACTTAGGACCATTACTGTTAGTGTCCACAACGGTCTCCACTTCAAGATTGCATTTTGTAACGCCATGTGAATCTAGATGGACAGTACCACTTCCAATAGAAGATAATGCCTTAGTTTGTCCCATAGCAATATGTCTTCCAGGGCCTCCCATATGTAATCAGCAGAAATGTGTTAGAAAATTTACACTAGATCATAGCCACAAACCAAATGAAAACCATATTAATATGCAGACAAAATTAAATAGAAAATAGACAAAGGATTTGGCTAGTAGCAATATATGATCGTGATGTCCAAAACCTTGAACTTTGACAAATTGATCTCAAACCATATGATCATTGAATGATAAAGTAAAGATGGTTTAAAATTTAGTCGTGAAAATAATTTGTTCCTTTAGGTTGTTCATCTTGGTATAGCTCTTCAAGGTCATTTGGTTCCATATTTCGTTTAGGAACATCATAAGATCCACGAGGTTGCGTCTTCTCCAGAATGTATCAATTTCTACCAAGTTTTTTTATCTTAGACGTAAGAAACTTGCCTTACTTGATATGCCAAAATAATTGGTTGATCCCTATACCAAATTCTACGTTCACAGTAGTTACATTGGAATCTCAATCCTTTTGAATTCCTGATCGATCATTGACGTTCCACCAATCACATTTGAAGATCACACATTATTACCCCTTTGTAAATAATCAACCTCAATAATGTTTGTAACAACACCATAGAAACTTATAGTTTTCTTATTATGCTGTCCTTCCACAATGGCTCCACTGTTTAGGTTTTTTATTGCTCTCGTGACTTATAGTACAAAATCTGAAGACATTGTTGTTGCAACCAATATAATATTTCAACTCGAGCGTCAGAACCATTAGCTAAAAATATTAACTCATCATTAGAAAGTCCTTCAGGGGCAATTGTTTGCTCATTCATTGGAATAAAACAAGTTAAAAATTATACAAAAATTGCACAAATATTATACTTCATAGATTATATGAAAACATATTTACACACTTCCTAAACCATCTTGGAAAATGAATATCATGGCATTCATCTACATTTTGTCCACTTTCAGACTCAAGTTGAGCAATGTGTTCACTACAAAAAAAAAAAAAATACTATTTGTATCAGCATTATTCATAAAATTATAAAATCAACTCTTAACACAAGAAAAGACCTCCTTACCATATTTATTTTTCAATCTCTTCGAATTCTTCACAATTTTTCAATATGACAATTCACAACTCTTCATTTTTCAATCTCTTCACAATTCTTCATCACAAAAAGATGACTTTGTTTCAGATCAGAATCCTTTGATTTTTAATATGTTGGTCCCCCAAATGAACACCCTTTGCGTGAAAATGCAGAAAAGTTACTCGATTGTTTACAAATATCATAATTTCTTTCCAATTGCTTAAGTCTTGTCTCCACATTCTACAAATATATAGAGCCAAAAGTCAAGCATTCATTGTCTATGTATAGCTTTACTATAAAAGCTTTCGGTCTAGCCTTATTTCCAACATATCTTTTGAATATGCCTAATTTCCTGTAACAAACATTGAGAAATTGCTTAAAGATTAAGAAAAAATGGCATATAGTGAAATTAAATCATTAAAGAGTTGAAACATAAAATCGAAAGTTTAGGCATACCCTTCAAAGGGAAACATCCACTGATATTGAACTGATCTAGCAATCTTGGCTTCACTAGCTAAGTGAATTGCAAGATGTATCATCACATCAAAAAACACGGACAGAGATATTCATTCGAGTTTGCACAAAGTTAGCACCATGTGATTTTCCATTCTATCAAATATGTCCAAATATAATGTTTTCAACATAGTTTTATGAAAAAATCATCAATTTGAGGAATGTTGTGTGTACATCCTTGTGTAAATAACCATGAGTTGCAAGCAGAAACAAGCATTGTAAGAGAACATGACAATCACGACTTTTAAGTTCAAAGATAACAAACTCTTTTTCTTTCACACACCTTGAGATGTTTGAGGCAAATCCATCTAGAAACTTGATAGAGCTCAAAAGTTCATAAAATATCTTCCTCTTGTCATATGATAAAGTATAAAAAGCTCGTAGCATATCTTTACATTTGCCTTGCAAATGCAAATTTGGCTTAGAACCCTATCAAAATCTACATATGCCATCTTATAGTCTTTAGTTTCCTAGGTATGTTCATTAAAGTGTGAATCACATTATCACAAACATTTTTTCTCTATATGCATGACATCCAAGTTGTGTCGCACCTTAAGAGCTTTCCAATATGGTAATTCAAAGAAAATGCTCCACTTCTTCTAGTTTAACTTTGATTCTAACTTCGTTTTCCTTTTACCCCATCTTTCTCTTTTTGTGCTTTTTCTTACTTCTGATTGCATTCAAATCCTTACTAGATTGTACTTGTTCAATCATACTCAGTTGCTCAAAAACTTATACTCCGGATAGTAATTCAGTTGCACTTCTATTATTCTTCTTGTCATCATTATGCCTTCATATTATTTCACCATTTGTGATTACTAGGTAAAAATCAGCGATTTACCATATGGTGACATTTTTGACAGTTTGACAAATGTTCACTAGTCTTACTCTTGCAAATGGGACAAGCATAGTAGCCTAATGTGATCCACCTAGACAGATAGCTAAATGTAGATAAGTCACTCATAGTCCACATTAATGCAGTGCGTAACACAAATTTTTCTTCTTTATTTGCAACAGGTTTACAAGAAAAAATGACTTCGAATGTGACTCGCAACTTTCACACAATTTTCTTGCGATTAATTTAACAGTTTCAGGAAAGTATGTGTTGTCCAAGGGGAAATGGGTTGCTAGGATGGGTTAGAGTTTCTTCTATATGTGAATTCACTCCTAAGTAAGCATTTGATATATCATTTAATATTCCCCACATCTCATCACTACTAGTTCATCATCTGAATTATCTTCTTTGACATTTTCTTCAATGTTCCCTTCATTATTTAAGTTGTCCTCATGAGCTCTCCCATGATATGCCCACCTAATATAACTTCTTTTTACAAGTGATATCTAACAACTTCTTGAGTTTGATCATAAAATGTTGTTATATTCATAACAAAGACAAGAAATTTTCTCATGTGGTTCATTTGTGGGACAAGCAAATCCAATGAACTCCTCCACTCCCTTAGCAAAACAAGGATTTTGTCTATTTAACTACTTTCAACTTTTATCCATCATGGTTTTTTGAAACGAAGCAGTGAGGCTCGAGTAATAGAAGATAAAACCAAATATTCAACTAGTAGAAAGATTAATAAGTAGCAACACCAATTATCATGCTGGCATGATAAGCATTGGAAGATGAAGATAGGAGTAGAGAAAGACCTTCAAATGACCTTTTATAGCTAGCACTCATCAACCTATAAGAAAGCAAAAAAAAGCATTTCTCAAAGCTAATGATCCTATGTATTAAACAAACTATTAGGAAACAAAAACAATTTTGCATGTATAGGTATTTTTGCAATATCATATCAACTAGCTCATTAGATTGTCACTTGTGTATTATAGATACAATTGAATTTTAAAAAGCTTTACCAATCCTTATCATTTGAATTATGAGTAAAAGAGACTTTCATTTTGGGATCATTTTGACGTGTTCGGCATGTTGGAATAAATTTTAAGGTGATAGGCCCAAAAAAATGAGGCCATCATTTCTAAAGTTTCAAATTAAAATGCAAGAAAAGATCAACTCTTTCAATTTTCATATTGAACTCTATAAGAATGGATTAGTATGTTGTCTAGTATTACACGCTTCAAGATTATCTCATTATTTTCACCAAAAAAATTAATCAAATATTAAGTTATGTTGTATGGTCAATATCAACGATCAATTTATGAGCCGTGCATATATAAAATAATACATCACTTGAATGTAAAAATCATCTTTCCATCATGTGTTCTCTTTCACATTAAAGGGTATCAATTTGAAATCAATGATATCAAATTGCAACCATTTTTTGGGGGAAACTAGAAACTAAAAATTTTCCCTGTTTTAACTATGTTAATGTGTATTCTACTGCTTCTTGAAGGTGTTGATCAGTTGGCATCAATTAAAACTAGTCACTTTTTGAGGATTGGCTACCGCCTATCCAATTATTCTCCGAAGATATTGAAATTGATACTTCTTGTGAAGTCAATCAAACTGTACCTTTATAGAATAAGACGAACTTGATAAGGTCATAACAAACATATGATATATTTGTATATTGATTTTATCTCACAATAGTTTTTAGACAGAAAAGTAACAGCATGATAAATCATTTCAAGAACAGGAACATTATACTTAACTTTTATCGTTCCTATTAAGAGAAAAATACATTAAGCTACCTGAACTATGGGCGTTTTTCCATTTTACAACTTAATAAAAAAAAAAGTTACATTTTGCCATCTCAACTTTGCAAAATTTTTACTTTGCAACCTCAGTACATTTTTTGGGGAATATTCCATCGGAATATTTGCACATTAGACGCATTTTTGAATATTAAGATAGTAAAAATCTCACTTTACCATCTGAACTTTGCGAAATTTTGCACAATGCCACCTACCAATGGAATATGTCTACCGGAAAATAGATTGTGTTGCAAAGTAAAAAATTTTGCAAAGTTGAGATGGCAAAGTGTAACGGTTTTTTTATTAGATTGCAATGTGCAAAAACACTCATAGTTCGAGTGACTTAATGTACTTTTCTCCTCCTATTAATTATAGACCTACATATATAATTCTAGAGCTTTTACTTAGGTATCCTCATGTTGCCCTAGAAAGCACAAATGTATAAAATAAATCCTAGTAGTGTTCTTAATTGGACATGTTAGTTGACGTGCACTGAGGTGATCTCATTTTTTATCATTCTTTATAAGATACCAATCATTGCTATCAAGAAACATGTAAATAAACATCCTGCAAATGAATAATGATGTTATGGGGTGTAAGCAACAACAAAAAAGGCACAAGACAAATCACTAGAAAAAGGAAAAGTATATCAAGATCAATGCAAAGTTCTCGAACTGAGGCAGCAAATGGTGAAAAAGAAGAATTCATTCAAACTAAAGATAAGCATTTAAATTAAAGAAATTTGTCTAAACTCTTGTGTTCAATTCAAAACTTTATGCACGTCTAGATTTAAATGTTTCCGACAACCTTGATTAGAAAAGAATATAATCATATATTTTTGGAGATAGGAGTATTTTAGAAATACCTACTTCAGGTTGCAAAAGTCTTTGTAAGCAGCTAGCACAGAGTCAAAAGCCTTCACTAGCAAAAGAAGAGTTAATATGTCTTCTCCATGCAAAATCAAAAGAAGATTCAACTAGAAACTAATAATGAGCTTAGATTCTATTAGTCCAACAACTTGCATATTTTGAGAGTGTCAATTTATGGCAGATATAGATTAACATTTTCATACAAGAAAAAATAAAAACACCTCAATTTCTACCATATTTTATGAAGTCAAACCACTGTACAATGAAAAGTTTTAACCTAGTATGTGTTGTGCCCCAATAGGCTAACAACAAGATAGAGACAATAGAAATGACATTGTAAGTGCACACATTTCACTAAGTGTGACATATGTGTTTTGAACATTAAGATGATGTATTGCTAATAAGTTAAAGTCATCTAAATTAGCCACTTTGTTAAGGTTTGTCTATCTTATAATCTAACACTTACTCACTAGTTCATCACTTTGGGTATGTAGTCCATTGAATTATAATATTATTGCTCATAACGGAGAACATCACACTAACAAGACATTCAAATTATAAGAAGATATCACAAAGCAATATTCACAAAAATCATTTCTAGACCATAAAAATAATATTAGCTAAATAATGTGAAAAATCATTACCAAACATTTGAAGGCTTCAGATTTCTCTAGCAATTTTGTAACTGATATTCTCCAGCTCAATTTAAACTTCATTGCACATTCGCCCAAAATCAAATGGAGATTTTAAAAAAAAAAATGTCTAGAATCAAACTAATTTAGACTTGGATATTTTTAATCAGAAATTCAAGAGGAATGGAAACAAACCTTCGATCAAACTGCAAGAGGATGTGCAACTATTCAGAACAATATTGTATTAGGGCTTCAGCCACAATTCAGTGCAAAAATTACAATTTAAATTTTTTTGTTGTTTAACAAAATATCTAAAAATTTTGAGCTCACTAATTAAATCAATAAGCTCAATAAGTATAGTGAAAATTTGAACACCTCCCTCCCGTTGTTTGAACGTGTTTTTAACTTTTTAGAGAGAAACGAAAACCATTGCACTTTCACTTCTATCCCAATTTTTCATATGAAAAATAGACTATCCTTATTTATTAATGCATATATGTATATATACTATTCTTTTTAATATGTAATTTATTAATTTTGCTGCCATGCATTTCTTTTACTATATAAAACATGTATATTCTTCTTCCCATGTTTCTGCCTTTTCCTGTAAATCTACTAAAGAACTCATTTTATACACTATATATATATATATATATTATCACATATATGGAAACTTTAAGTTGCCTAAAGTAATCCTTTTAAAAATAAGAGAAATATGTGATAGTTTTGTGTTGTCACTAATGGGAAGTGTTCAAGTGACAACATGATTAATATAAGTTGTCACTATTTTAAATTTGTTAAGTGACAAGATTATTTGTTTTTATTCATTCTTAGTTGGCAAGCATCAAGTGCATGGATGATTTTGGTTGGTGTAAAGATGTATGGGAGCTTGGGTTGTTTGACTATTTCATATCCTTGGTGAATAGCCCGTCTGACATGGATAGGTTTGGGTGATAAGTGTGAGGGTGAATCAATATTGTTTCTGGGGCTTTGTGATAGAGGGAAAGGTGGAATAGGTATTTCATTCACCAAAATGACATGGGGGCTGAGGTGAAAAAAAAGTTTGATTAATGGAAAGTTCAGGTAAAGAGGACAACCTAGGGAAGATGGGGACAAAAACTTCAGTTGTGGCATCAGTATTTTATAAGAGGGGGGCATATAGGTGTTTAGGGCAGTAGTCAGCAAAGAAGGACCAGGTTCCATAGTTAGTTGGTATGGGTTGGTTTGGTACGTTTGAACAATTGGATTATCTTGGTCAATTAATGCCCCGATTTTCCTTTTGGCTTATTCTGAAAAGATGCAATTTGACAGTTTCTCAATGGGAAGAAATGCCAAGGTAAGAGGTGGCCTACCTCCTGAATCAGTTATGCTCACAAGGCTAGTGCTTGAAGTAAGCTTGTGTATGGAAGTTTCTTTAGTTGGTAGGTGATAAGCCTCGAAACTACTGATAAATGTTTTCATTCTGCTAGAGTGCCAAGATTTTGAAGCAGTAACTTTTGATTCAAACCTCATCCAATCCACAAATTGCATCTAAGAGGCTGTTGAATATTCTTGCATGATTGGCTTGTTGCAAGCACAGAACTTGTGACCAATTTTACCATAGGACTAGTAGAATTCCATTAACCTTTCATATTTGATCTCAGCAACAATGTGCTTTCCATCACAAAGGACAACCATATGGTCTGTAAGTGGGATATTGATATCAATCTCCATCTTAAAGCAAAAGGAGTTGTGATATCCACTTTGATAAGTCTTCCCATAGTGTTACCAATGAAGCAGGTTGTCTCTTAAATAACATAACAAATTGAGATACTAAATGCGTGAACCTAGAAAGGGATCTTATTAATTTCCACATCCTGTAAAGCTTGGTTGGAATGCCAGACTTGCACAACAATGTGGCATTTTCTAAAGAACCAAGGACAATTCTCAAGAATTTTTTCAGTCATTTTACCATCATTAATAATGAAAGCAAGCATATTTTTCCCCAAAACATTACCATCAGACTCCTGTGGTAGACCCCAAAGTTTGGCGAAAACTTCTTTAATAGTACTAGTTCTAAATTGTTTCTCAAAAAGGAACGGGGCAATGATAGTGCTAGGTTGAGAAGTGAGAGGTGGGTTAAAACCAAATTTAGGTATGTCCTCTACATATGAGTGATGCTGGGTTTGAAAGATCTTCTTGGTAATTTGATTAATTGGCAACATCTCAGCGGGAAAGGAGATGGCAAACTAGGTGCAAGGCTGAAACAAGTGAAGACGCAGGGGTGATTTGGTTGATATGGGCTAAGTATGGACCAAGAAGCGAAGGGGGAAATAATAGGGGAGGTAAAGGTGAGGAAGAAAGAGAGAAGAAACAAAAATGTCAAGATCGAACTCAAAAGAAGACTAAAGAGAGGGAAGGGCAAAGGGCCCTTTCAGAGGAGACTTATAAGGAGATAGCACATCTACAAACTAAACAAACACTACGCAAGGAGAAAAAACCAAGAAATAACCTCAAACCCAGAAGGGGACTTCCACACGGGAGAAGAAAGATTCCCAAAGTCATGCTCACTAAATTTGTTGATTATTTTTTAATGACCAAAAGAAAAAATTGTCACTTAATATATCATGTTAAGTGCAATGTTTCCATTGTTACTTTTTCTTATGCCACTAAAAATATTTTTTCTTGTAGTGAATTTAAAATGTTACACACACACACACATATATAATATAATATAACATATTTATATATATCACCTTGTGCCCACTACATTGATTATATGTTATTCTATTTCAAAGTAATGTCGTCATGGGGTTCATATAGTTTTCTTATATAATATTCATATTTGTTTAAGCGTCATAACCAGTACTTCTTGATTGTTAGGTGATTTCATGAAGCAATATTTAGTTTGTTAGCTTACAAATTATTAATTCAAATTATATTTCTAAAAATATCAATTTAAAAATTTTTGAGTTCATTTTAATTCATTGTTTGGCTTCAGATATATCAAGTCTGAAGTGATTATGAATATTTGAATTAGAACGTCCATGTAGGTCTCTTCTTCTTTTTCTTTTTGAAAATAAAATAGAATATTACAAAAACAATTAAATAATATGTCCAACACAAGGAGGAAGATGATCATCAACCCATGGCTCAAATCTAGACAACGTAGGTAATGCATTAGCAAGTTTATTACTAA